>AWOL01S0011090.1:296219-321648 GCA_000715115.1 Nicotiana otophora | reverse complement strand
GAACTCACAACCTCTTGGTTGGAAGTGGAGGGTGCTTACCATCAGAGCAACCCACTAGTGGAAAATGAGTTCATAAAAAAAATATTTAAACCAACCAAAGATGAAAAAATATATTTCCCTCATACCAAACACACCCTAAATCCACTACAATCCCATTCTCAATCCCACATATAAGTAATAAAGTAGATTAATGATAATAGACTGACTGATGCTGCTTGCTCAAATATACAAGTATAGGACTTTTGGCAAACCAAGAGATTTGGATTGATGAAAACTGGCGCACAGTTACTTAACATAAATCTCGTAGTATTAAGTAGAGAGGGCTTTTAGTGCAATTTCAAATAATGGAAAAATAGTTTTTCTGAACATCTCTTTAAAGTAGTTCACAATATCAATATAATAACTGATAGGAAAAAATAAATTCTTTCTCTGCATGACATTACTAGTGAATATTTGGTGGACATGGATTAGCACTCTTGAAGAAGCAGACACAAATAGTTTCATCAGGATTAATCTGCACGCACTCTGTAGTAATAAAAGACTGTCCAAAAGCTGTCTCGCATTGGGAGATGCAGAATGGCAAATTTTCTGAATTACAAGGAAGACCTTGAATTTCTTTTTCACATACGTTTTGAGCATTTGCTGCGAGAACTTGAGTCATTACGAGCATGGCTGCAAAATTAGGCAGTATAAGAGTGTTATATATTCTTGTAATTCATATGTGAAAGAGAAAGGCAGAAGTTCATTTCAGTGACATCAAGTTTTGTAGAATAATTCATATTCATAAGTGAGTTTTACGAAGAAATTCATGATTATGATTTGTATATAAATCTTTCAATAATGGAACACAATTGGGATTTAAACTTTTTCCTTTTTAGTGATAATGGTAGTGTTAGAGCCAACTTGCGCGTACACTAGTAACTCTGTCAATCAACAGTAGTTTAGATAGATATGAAAAAGTCACCTAGCGTGTTCTTTTCTGGTCAGATTTGAACCCCAATCTTCTATGATTCCATCTTTAGGCCACACTTCGTTTTTTCTTTTTTCCACTTAGGTCAAAAATCTAAAAAAAAAATGGACGTTCATTTTGGGAATGCGCAGATCTAGGGAGTATGCCTCCTCTTTTTGCTTCCCCTATTTTTAGTTAGAATAATCACGAGAAGGAAAAAATGAAAGAGAACAAAATTGTCACATAAAAAAGTTGTATGTTCAAGTTGAAGCAAATGGCAATTGTAACTGCATACATACCACAAATGTAAGCAATGAGGAAAATGGAACAGCGGTAAGATGCACCAAAGTTTTCCATTGTATAATGTAGTGAATGAAATAGTCTCTTCACTTATATTTTATACTAAAATTTAAGAGATTGCAATAATAGAGATAATTTATATTAGGATTTTCTGAATGAAAGAGATATTCAGATCAGGTCATTATTTTGATCAATATACAATTGGAGGAGGATTTACATATATCAAATCAAAATGATGAAAATGGGTAAGCTATTTATTGTACAACATCAGTATCAAATCATTATGAAAAATATGGAAAATAATATTTATTGTAACAACATCCATCTTTTCTCCGGTTTTATTTTCAGTTAGATATATTATCACCCTCGAACAATATAGCTATAGTACAGGAGCCAAATGAACGATATAGCGAATATTAATGGGTTTAAGTATAATCTAAAAGAAAGAAAAAAGATGTTAGTGAGTTATTTTGATCATTAATTAAGTAAAATGAATTGTGAGATATTTTTATTTATTTCTTAGAAGCGACTTTCTCGTGGGGTTAGGCTTGATCCCTACCTTGTACATTAACAACCAAAAGAACCGTTTAATTTTTAACTTAACTTTTAGCTATCACGCTTTCGAAAGAGTTAATTGTAGAATCTTAGTAACGGGGACATTGATTGTGTACCTATTAATAACAGTGGAAGTTCTGCTATCGAAGAATTGCTCCAAGTCGACCTCGTTTCTCTTGGAAATGAAATACTGTTCCACAAACTAGATGTCTTCTTTGTTTTTCTGGTGTGTTTCTTTTTTCTTAGGAAGAATTGCACAGAGTTAATTCTCTGTTGAAGGACAACCTTTTTTATAGAGAGGGGAAGTTGTGAGAGAAAACTCCCGATGAGATAAATTGATCTCATGCTCCCACTTTCTTTGCAATGTGCGTTAGTTTTCTTTTAAGAGTTAAACCTTCCTTAGGTAACTTCCTTTAATTACATCTCCGTTAAACGGGTCGGGTCAATCTACATGGACGACCCGAACCCAATATCCAATATCTCGCACTTCGCATATGGTAGACTATACCCAAACCAGTACCATGACAATAATACACGTAATTCATACTGGCAAATAGTTTGTGCGATATGCGAGCTCCAGAGCTATAATATTTTTAATCCTTTAAGGTAGTTTAATAGCTCCATATAGAAATTCAATCACATCCGGAAGGGATCCACTACTGACATAAGGATCTTATTACTTGCAATACCCCATACATCACTCGCTACTTCAGTACTAGTTATCCGATCTCTCATCCTCTAAAGAGGTGAACTCGAGTTCATGTATAACTTTATCCATAATTACACTTGTTGCCCCTATGGTAAGTGTAATGGTCGACCTGTGAATACAAGTTATATTATTTATTTTAGTTGTCTTCCCTTTCTACTCGTAACTATCTATTCCAGATCAACTGATTTCCTAGACATGCACTACATTGCCGAATCACGCGTAGCTATTAGTGACATGCTAAAGTAGCAACGTTGATTAGTGCCTCAAGAAATAGTAAAAGGTAAAAGGATATTCTAATGGAAAGTCATTTTGACTTTATGAGTCTCACACAATGAAGAAGCAGGGATCCATTCTTTCATTAACCCATTGGTCGCTTAGCACACGTGGTAAGAAACACGTACTACAGTGTTCTTGCCTTATATTGGCGCGTGTGTCTTATTATTTTTTACTCATTCAACACCATACAAATCTTGATCTAGACACCTCCAAATGTCTAAGCCGATTTTCTCACTTCAATAATCCTCAAATCCAACTTCTTAGAGAAGCTCGCATCTGGCTCACACAATAAGTCATAATCGAATGATGAAATTCGTAAGTCTGACTAGTTGTCAAGACCGACTTTTACAAGTAAAATATAACCACAAACTATTCAAGATCTTATAAGGTCTCATCTCTTTATGATTCTCTATGTAAGAGGCGATTGCTCGTGTGAGAGAGAGAATCTCATGACTTATTCAACACACTTTATCAACAAAATATCATCACATGTATATTAGATATGAACATAAATTCAAGAGTCAAATATTGGTGAGCATATTATAATAATCAAGTCATTTTTATAATACATAAATATGGTTATATACTTTGCAAACCTAGAGCCATAACATGTTCTCAAACAGGTCTCTAGATATCGCTTTTTTAAAAGGGCCAACTATCACACTGTGTAGGAATATATTGTAAAATAATTTCTCCACTTGCTACCATGTATCTCACAAAGTTATACTTGTTGTTATTGTGTTTGGTCTTGTTGTTATATTTAGGATTCTTTGTGCATGCAATAGTCGCTTGACTATCACAATATAGAATCATGGGACCTGAGAGTTCTTTGTAATATCCAAATGCTCGAAGGATCTCTTCAACCAAACAACTTCTTGTATTCAAATATTCCAAATTATTTCCGGCCAATAAAATATCGACCACGTAAAGAGAATGAATTACAAACATCTCATTGGACTTATTCACATAAATGAAATGGTCTTCATTGATCATGGTGAAATCATACAAAATCACCTCCATGTGAAATCTCAAATACCATTGCCTTGAAGATTTTTTTAGGCCGTAAATAAATTTTTTTAATTTACAGACCTTCTTTTCTTGGCCTTTAATGATGAAGCCTTCATGTTGTTCTATATAGATTTTCTCATTTAGTTCTCCATCGAGAAAAGCTGTCTTCACGTCCATTTTGTATAATTCCAAATGCAAACGTGCAACAATAGCCAAAAGTTATAAGCGAATTGAGGTAAACTTCACAACTGGTGAAAATATTTCCTTATAATCTATTCCAGCTTCTAGAGTAAAGCCTTTTGCCACCAATCATGCCTTGTATATTTCTATTAATCCCTCTATTCTGCGTTTAATTTTGAGAACTTATTTGCTTCCGGCTCTACGCCTAGGCGGAAGGTTAACTAGATCCAAACATTGTTGGTTTTTATGGACTCTAATTCTTCTTTCATTAGTTTTAGCCACTCATCTATTCTAGGGATAGATAAAGTCTCAGTCACGGATTTTGGCTCATCCATTTCCGTGAAAGATACCAAGAAAACGTAATCTTCAATCTCATAAATACGTTTAGGTATATTTTTCTTGGTACTCTTTCGTAGTTGAAATTCAGGTTCGTCAGAAGGATTTTGGGATTGAGAACTCCCACTCCCACTCGGATCAAGAAAAGGATCTTGATCAATTTGATTATTGTCACGACCCAAAATCCCACACGTCGTGATGGCGCATATCGCAATATTAGGCAAGCCGACAATTACAAATAACCATACATTTTTAAATTTGAAAATATAATAAAATAAGCTTATAAGTAAAATCTCATAAATAACTGATAAGAAAATGCCGCGACTCAATATAAAATTCTCCAAAATTCAGGTATCACTGAGTACCTGAGAATCTAAATGACAACATAGTTTTACTGCTAAAACATTGTCTAGAAGTATAGAACAGTATAATAAATGAAAAGAAGGAGAGTCAAGGTATGCGGACGCCAAGGCAACTACCTTGATAGTCTCCAACAGATAATGCTCCAAAGCTAGCAGCCGCCGTACCCGGAAGAACCTGAATTTGCACACGAAGTACAGAGTGTAGTATAAGTACAACAAACCCAATGTACTCAATAAGTAACAAAACTAACCTTGGGCTGAAAGTAGTGACGAGCTCAACAGATACAGTCCAAATACATATTTTTAACAGTATAGAAATATAAACATGTTTTCAAGTTTAATAGTTTAAGTTCAACATGGATAAAATATGCCAAGTGCGACTGATATAAGGAATGATACATCACTATATCTACATGTCAATTATACATGCCAATTGTAATGCAATACAGTGATAAAGTCATATGCATACTCTCGAAGTATTAATTCACCAAGTCCTCCCAATCGCTCAGTCCTCCTAGTCACTCAGTCCTCCCAATCACTTGTCACTCGCGCTCGACACTCGCACTCAGTAGGTACCTGCGTTCACTGCTAGTAAGCCAAACTCCAGAGGGGCGGATCCTGACGAAGCTCTAATATAAGCCAATCATGGCATGGATCAATAAAGTCTGTTGCGGCGTACAACCCGATCCCATAAATATCAATCACAATCAGGCCCTCGTCCTCACTCAGTCATCAATATCTCCAGTCTCAAGGGATCACAAATCTCATGATAATCAGCCCAAACAATGATAATATGATATATCAATAGATGGAAACAAAGACTTAGATATGATATGCAAATGATAGATGTGACTAAGTACATAATTGCAAATTAAGCAAGTAATTCAACAGCAAAACGACCTCTGTGGGTCCCAACAGTATCAGCATATAGCTTAAGCATGATTTCTATCATGAATCATAGCTCAATTTCTCTAACACTTGGAGAATACGTGGATAATAACAAGATTAGATGACTACACAGTTCTACGGAATTGACCGAGACACAATTCCTACGGTGCACGCCCACACACCCGTCACCTAGCATGTGTATCACCTCAACACGAACCACATAACACGTAATTCAGGGATTCATACCCTCAGAATCAAGTTTAGAAGTGTTATTTACCTCAAACCATGCAAAGCTCTTCTCCAACAAGCCCTTGCCTCACAAATCAGCTTTCGAACGACTTGAATCTAGCCACAAATAACTCAATACAATCAACACAAGTTATAGGAATCAATTCCATATGATAAAGCTAAGTTCTTTGACAAAAGTTAAAAGGTCAACCCCGGGCCCACGTCTCGGAATCTGACAAAATTAACATAATTGGAATACCCATTCAACCATGAGTCCAACCATACGATAATTACTCAATTCCGATCACCACTCGACCTTCAAATCCTCAAATTAAAGCCTATGAAGTTACTACAATTTTCCCCAATTGTTTCAACCTAAAACACTAATTAAATGATGAAAATAATGATAGATTCATGTATATTAACCAAATCCGAGTTAGAATCACTTACCCCAATTAATTCCTTAAACATTCCTCCAAGAATCACCTTCATCTAAGCTCCCAAAGTCCAAATATGAAATAATACTCTAACCTTTATTTTTGAATTCTTATATTCTGCCTAGATGTTCCTCTTCGCGATCGCGGAAAGTCCCTCGCGATCGTGAAGAACAAAAATCAAGCTTCCCTCAAACTAAACTTCGTGAACGCGAACAAACAGTCAGGAACGCGATTCATAAACTCCTCAAACTACGTGATCGCGGATCCCTTCACACGATCGCGAAGAACAAATCGCGTGGACTCCCAGACTCCACCTTTCTTCTTCGCGGACGCGACCTAACACACGCGTTCGCATAACACTGCCTCCCCAAGCTTTTCGATCGCATAACCCTTCTCGCGAATGCATAGCACAAACTCCCCCAGCTGCGAACAACACTCTTCGCGATCGCGTCTCCCTCTCAGTGATCGCAAAAGAGGAAACCAGCAACAGAAAAATAGTAGTTCCTCAAAGTTCCAAAATGCACCGAACATGATTCGAATCACACCCGAGGCCTCTAGGACCTCAACCAAATATACCAACAAGTCCTAAAACATCTTACGAACTCGCTCAAAGCTTCAAATCACATCAAACAATACTAAAACTACGAATCGCACATCGATTCAAGCCTAATGAACTTATGAACTTCTAACTTCCAAAACTAATGCCGAAACATACCAAACCAACTCTGATTAACCCTAAATTTTGCACACAAGTTATAAATGAGACAATGGACCTATTCCTACTTCTTGAACCAAAATTCGAGCCCGGCAACCACAAAGTCAACTCTCGGTCAAACCTCTCAACTATCCAAACTTCAACTTTTACAACTTTCGCCAATTCAATCCAAAATCATATGTGGACCTCAAATTCAATATCCGGACATACTCCTAAGTCCAAAATCATCATACGGAGCTATCAAAATCACCAAAATGCCATTCCAGAGTCATTTACACTTAAGTCAATATTCGGTCAATTCTTTTAACTTAGGCTTCCAACCTTGGGACTAAGTATCCCAACTCTTTCTAAAACATCTCCGGAACTAAACTGACTATCCCAAAAAGTCACATAACAATAAATGAGCATGGAATAAGTAATAAATGGGGGAACAGGGCTATAATACGCAAAACGATCGGCCATGTCGTTACATCCCCCTCTTAAATAGGCATGGATATCTGCTTTGCATCTCCCGCTCGATCTCCCAAGTAGCCTCATTGACTGGTTGCCCTCTCCACTGCACCTTCACTGAAGCTATATTCTTTGACCTCAACTTTCGAACTCGTCGGTCTAAAATGGCCACCGGCTCCACATCATAAGTCAAAGCACCATGCAACTGAACCATGCTAAAGTCCAAAACATGAGACGGATCACCGAAATACTTCTAGAGCATGGAAACATGAAATACTGGATGGGCACTCGATAGACTAGGTGGCAATGCAAGCTTGTAAACTACCTCTCCAATCCTCTCAAGCACCTCAAAAGGCCCAATATACCGAGGGCTCAACTTGACCTTCTTTCCGAACCTCATAACACCCTTCATGGGCGACACTCTAAGCAGTACCTTCTCCCCCACCATTTAGGAAATATCATGAACCTTCCGATCGATGTAACTCTTCTGTCTAGACTGCGCCGTGCAAAGCCGATCATGAATCAACTTAACCTTGTCCAAAGTATCCTGAATAAAGTCAGTACCCAATAGCCTAGCCTCACCCGGCTCAAACCAACCAACTGGAGACAAATACCATCTCCCATACAAAGCCTCATACGGAGCCATCTGAATACTCGATTGGTAGTTGTTGTTGTAGGCAAACTCTGCAAGAAGAAGAATGTGATCCCAAGAACCCCCGAAATCCATGACACAAGCGTGTAGCATATCCTCCAATATCTGAATAGTGTGCTCGGATTGTCCGTCCGTCTGAGGGTAGAATATTTTACTCAACTCAAGCCATGTGCCTAACTCTTGCTGCACTGCTCTCCAAAATTGCGATGTAAACTGTGTGCCCTGATCTTAAATGATGGGACACTGGCACACCGTAAAGGCAAACAATCTCGCGGATATAGATCTCAGTCAACCGCTCCAAAGAATAAGTAGTCCCAACTGGAATGAAATGCGCGGACTTGGTCAACCGATCCATAATCACCCAAATAGCATTAAACTTCCTCGAAGCGCGTGGGAGCCCAACTACAAAGTCCATGGTGATACTCTCCCACTTCCACTCTGGAATCTCAAGCCTCTAACACAAACCGTCCGACCTCTGATGCTCGTACTTCACCTGTTGACAATTTAAACACTGAGATACAAACCCCACTATATCCTTCTTCATCCTCCTCCACCAATAGTGCTGCCTCAAGTCCTGTTACATTTTTGCGGCACCCGGATGAATGGAATACCGCAAACTGTGGGTCTCCTCAAGAATCAACTCACATAGCCCATCTACATTGGGCACACAAATCTAACCCTGCATCTGCAACACCCCATCATCCCCAATAGTAAGTTTCTTGGCATCACCGTGTTGAACCGTGTCCTTAAAGACAAACAAATGGGGATCATCATACTGACGCTCTCTGATGCGATCATATAAGGAAGACCGAGAAACCACACAATCTAGAACCCGACTGGGCTCTGAAACATCTAACCTCATGAACTGATTGGCTAAGGCTTGAACATCCGATGCAAGCAGTCTCTCACCAACATGAATAAATTCAAGGCTACCCATACTCACCGCCTTTCTACTCAAGGTATCGGCCACCACATTGGCCTTCCGGGGATGATACAAAATGGTAATATCATAGTCCTTTAGCAGCTCCAACCATCTCTGTTGCCTCAAATCCTTTTGCTTGAACAAGTGCTTAAGACTTTGATGATCTGTAAATACCTCACAAGATACAACGTCGAGATAATGCCTCTAAACTTCAATGCACGAACGATGGATACCAACTCCAAATCATGAACATGGTAGTTCTTCTCATGAGGCTTCAAATAGTGTGAATCATAAGCAATCACTCTACCCTCCTGCATCAATACACACACAATACCAATCCGAGAAGCATCACAATACACTGTATAAGAACCAGATACCGAAGGCAAAAGTAGAACTGGAGTTGTGGTTAAGGCAGTCTTCAGCTTCTGAAAGCTCTCCTCACACTCATCCGACCACCTGAATGGAGCACCCTTCTGGGTCAACCTGGTCAAAGGTGTTGTAATGGACGAGAAACCCTCCATGAAGCGATGATAATATCTGGCCAAGCCGAGAAAACTCCGAATCTCAGTGACGGTCTGGGCTAACTTTGAACCGCCTCTATCTTCATTAGGTCCACCTTAATCCCCTCACTGTACACTACGTGCCCCAAGAACGTCACCGAACTAAGCCAAAACTCACACTTGGAGAACTTGGCATAAAGCATCACCTCCCTCAACTTCCGTAGTATAATCCTCAAATGTTGTGCATGCTCCTACTAGTTACGTGCGTACACCAGGATATTATCAATAAATACTATGACAAATGAAACAAGATATGGCTAGAATACATTGTTCATCAGATGCATGAATGTTTTTGGGGCGTTGGTCAGTCCAAAAGACATCACAAGAAACTCATAGTGACCATAGTGGATCCTGAATGTCGTCTTCAGAATATCCGAGTCCTGCATCTTTAACTGGTGATACCCAAACCTCAAATCGATCTTAGAGAACACTCCCTCTCCTTGAAGCTAGTCAAATAAATCATCAATGCGTGGAAAACTTGTTCTTAATAGTAACTTTGTTCAACTACCAATAGTCGATGCACATCCGCATAGTACCATCCTTCTTCTTTACAAACACAATCGGTGTACCCCCAAGGAGACACACTAGGCCTAATGAACCCCTTATCAAGAAGCTTTTGAAATTGCTCTCTCAATTCCTTCAACTCTGCTGGTGACATACGATACGGAGGAATAGAAATGAGCTGAGTGCCTGGCACCAAGTCAATACCAAAATTAATACTCCTGTCGGGTGGCATATCCGGCAGGTCTATAGGAAACACATCCGAAACGTCTTGCACTACCGGAACAGAATCAATAGTAGGAGTATCAGCACCAACATCTCTCACAAAATCCAAATATGACAAATACCCCTTCCCAACCATTCATTGGGCCTTCAGATATGAAATCACCCTGCCGGGAACATAGTCTAGAGAACCTCTCCACTCGATCCTAGGTAACCCCAGCATCGCTAAGGTCACAGTCTTAGCGTGATAATCCAGAATAGCATGACATAGGGACAACAAATCCATACCCAGAATCACGTCAAAATCAACCATACTAAGCAATAAGAGATCAACTCGAGTCTCCAACCTTCTAATGGTCACCACACATGATTGGTACGCACGGTCCACAATAATAGTATCGCTCACTGGCGTAGATACATGAACAGGTGAAACGAAGGACTCACGAGGCATATCTAAATAACGAGTAAAATAGGATGATACATATGACTAAGTGGAACCATGGTCAAATAAGGTGGAAGCATCCCTATGGAATACTGAAATAATACATGTGATCACTGTGTCTTAAGTAACGGCCTCTAGCCTGGTAGGGATAGCATAGAATCGAGCCTGACTGCACCTGATCGGCCTTTCTCTCTAGGGAGACCCCTATC
The DNA here is from genome assembly GCA_000715115.1 of Nicotiana otophora. Lineage (NCBI taxonomy): Eukaryota > Viridiplantae > Streptophyta > Magnoliopsida > Solanales > Solanaceae > Nicotiana > Nicotiana otophora. The sequence goes on along the minus strand of AWOL01S0011090.1, from coordinate 310,747 downwards.
TTCCTAAGCCCCACCCGAGCTGGCTGGGCGGGTGGTGAGGTAACTGGCTCAAAAGTCATAGCCTGACCCCTCTGCTGAACTGGACCTCCAAGGCGACGGGGACACTGCCTCCACACGTGTCAAACTCCGCGCACTCAAAGCAACTTCCCGATGGTGGTGGAGACTGAATCAGACCCCGAGAACCAGAATAACTGCTAGAAAAACCTGGCACAGATGAACCCTGAATAGATGAATTATGAGATGAGAGATAACTGACCTAGACGGGCACTGTAAGAACCATGGCTAGCTGATGCATCACGATGAACCAGACGAGCCATCTGAGCGGGCCGCTAAGGTCGACCCCTATTGTAGTAAGACTGCTCTCCAGAAGAAACACTACCGAAACCACCCAAACCTAGAGGCATCTTAGTCTCCCTCTCCTCACGCTCCTGACTACGGACCAGCTCTAGCCGCCGAGCAATATCAACCACCTCGTCGAACCTAGCATGTGATGCATTCTCTCAATTCATAACAAATCGCAGTCCATAGCTGAGGCCATCAATGAACCTCCTAATCTTCTCCCTCTCTGTGGGAACCAACCATATTATGTGATGAGCTAACTCTAAAAATCTCATCTCGTACTTGGTCACGGACATACCCTCCTAGCGTAGCTGCTCAAACTGCCTACCCAACTCCTCCCTACGGGTCGGTGGCACAAACTTCTCCAAGAAGAAAATGGAGAACTCGTGACATGCAAGTGGTGCAGCACTGGCTGGCCTGCTCCACTTATAGGCCTCCCACCATCTGAAGGCTGCCCCCGACAGTTGAAAAGTAGTGAATGAGACCCCACTAGTCTCCAAAATACCCGACGTGCGAAGAATACACTGGCACCTATCCAAGAAGTTCTGAGCATCCTCTGACTCAGTCGCACTGAATGATAGAGGCTTAAGCCTCCCAAACCTCTCTAGTCTCTTTTTCTCCTCGTCACTCATAATGAGACCCACCTGGCCTGAGCAACTGCAACCGGCCTAAGAAGTGGCTAGCGCAACCGAAACTGAAACCGTCTAAGCAAGGCTAGTGCAAAACAGTTAATATTTGGGCCAGAGGCTCCTGAAGGCCTGGAATCACAATGTGCACAGCTGGTGCTTGAGCTGGTCCCACTGGCTCAACCACATCTGGAATTTGCTCCTGAGCTGGAGCAACTGGTGGGTCTACAGGTGCTGCTCTAGCTGCTGTACGAGCTAAACCTTGGACCCTACCGCAGCCTCGGACTCTCATGGCCTTAGCTGGTGGTACTGGTGGATGTCCGCCCGATCCAGTAGCACGTGTCCTCACCATCTGTGAGAGAATAGAATAACAGAAGCTTAGTTTCCGAAATCAACAACTTCGCATGACAAGAATATAAGAAAGTGAAGTTTCCTAAGGGTGCGACAAGCTCTCAAAGATAAGTACAGACGTCTCTGTACTGATCCACAAGACTCTACTAAACCTGCTCATGACTCGTGAGACCTATGTAACCTAGGTTCTGAAACCAACTTTCATGACCCAAAATACCACACGTCGTGATGACGCATATCGCAATACTAGGCAAGCCCACAATCACAAATAATCACGCATCTTTAAATTTGAAAACATAATAAAATAAGCTTAAGAGTAAAATCTCATAAATAATTGATAAGAAAATACTGTGACTCAATACAAGGTTCCCCAAAATTTGGGTGTCACTGAGTACATGACCATCTAAATGACAACATAGTTTTTCTGCTAAAACACTGTCTAGAAGTATAGAACAGTAGAATAACTGAAAAAGAAGGAGAGTTAAGGTTTGCAAACGCCAAGGCAGCTACCTCGATAGTCTCAAATAGATAAAGCTCCAAAGTTAGTAGCCGTCATACCCAGAAGTACACGGATCTGCACGAGAAGTGTAGAGTGTAGTATGAGTACAACCAACCCAATATACTTAATAGGTAACAATACTAACCTTGGGTTGAAAGGAGTGAAGAGCTCAACATATACAGTCCCAATACATATTTTTAACAGTACAGAAATGTAGATATGCTTTCAAGTTTAATAGTTTAAGATCAACAAGGATAAAATATGCCAAGTGCGACTGATATGAGGAATGATACAACACTATATCTACATGTCAATTATGCATTCCAATTGTAATGCAACACAGTGATAAAGTCATATGCATACTCTCGGAGTATTAATTCACCCAGTCCTCTCAGTCACTCAGTCCTCCCAGTCACTCAGTCCTCCCAATCACTCGGCACTCAACTCGCACTCGCACTCAATAGGTACCTGCGCTCACTGCTGGTAAGTTAGACTCCAGAGGGGCGGATCCTACCCAAGCACTAATATAAGCCAATCATGGCATGAATCAATAAATCGTGGTGCGGCATGCAGCCCGATCCCATAAATATCACTCACATTCAGGCCCTCGGCCTCATTCAGTCATCAATCTCTCCAGTCTCTCGGGCTCACAAATCCCATGACAATTAGCCCAAAGAATAATAATATGATGTATCAATAGATGGAAACAAAGACTGAGATATAATATGCAAATGATAGATGTGACTGAGTACATAAATGCAAATTAAGCAAGTAATTCAGACCTATGTGGGTCCTAACAGTACCAACATATAGCTTAAGCATAATTTTTAACATGAATCACAACTCAATTTCTCTAACACATGGAGAATATGTGGATGATAAAAAGTTTACATGACTGCACAGTTCCACGGAATCGACCGAGTCACAATTCCAACGGTTCACGCCCGTCACCTAGCATGTGTGTCACCTTAACACCAACCACATAACACGTAATTCATGGATTCATACCCTCAGAATCAAGTTTAGAAGTATTACTTACCTCAAACCATGCAAATATCTACTCCAACAAGCCCTTGCCTCGTGCATCGGCCTCCAAACGACTCGAATCTAGCCACAAATAACTCAATACAATCAACACAAACTATAGGAATCAATTCCATATGATAAAGCTAAGTTCTTTAATAAAAGTCAAAAAGTCAACATCGGGCCCACATCTTGGAATCCAACAAAATTAACAAAATCCGAATATCCATTTAACTACTAGTCCTACCATACCAAAATTACTCAATTCTGATCAGCACTCCACCTTCAAATCCTCAAATTAAAGCTTATGAAGTTTCTAATATTTTTTCCAATTTTTCCAACCCAAAACACTAATTAAATGATAAAAATAATGATAGATTCATGTATATTAACCAAATCTGAGTTAAAATCACGTACCCCAATCAATTCCTTGAAAATCCCTCCAAGAATCGCCTCAATTCGATCTCCCAAAGTCCAAATATGAAATAATACTTTAACTCTCATTTTTGAAATCTTATATTCTGCCCAGATGATCCTCTTCGCGATCGCGGAAAGTCCCTCGCGATCGCGAAGAAAAACAATCAAGCTGCCCTCAAAGTACTCTTCGCGAACGCGAACAAACAGTCGTGAATGCGATTCACAGACTCCTCAAACTACGCAAAGAACAAATCGTGTGGACTCCCAGCCCCTTCTTTCTTCTTCGCGGACACGACCTAACACACGCATTCGCGTAACACTGCTTCCCCAAGCTTCGTGATCGCATAACCTTTCTCGCAAACGCATAGCACAAACTCCCCCATCTGCCAACAACACTCTTCATGATTGCATCTCCCTCTCTGCGATCGCAAAAGAGGAAACCATTTATAGAAAATCAGCAGTTCCTCAAAGTTCCAAAATATGCCGAACATGATCCGAATCACACCCGAGGCCCCGAGGACCTCAACCAAACATACCAACAAGTCCTAAAACTTCATACGAACTCGCTCGAAGCCTCAAATCACATCAAACAATAATAAACCACGAATTGCACATCAATTCAAGCCTAATGAATATATAAACTTCTAACTTCCAAAACTAATGTCGAAACATACCAAACCAACTCCGATTAATTCCAAATTTTGCACATAATTCATAAATGACACAATGGACCTATTTCAACTTCTGGAACCAAAATCCGAGCCTGGTAACTACGAAGTCAACTCTCAGTCAAACCTTTCAACTCTCCAAACTTCAACTTTTCTAACTTTTTCCAATTCAAGCCAAAATCATCTATGGACCTCCAATTTGATAGCCGGACATACTCCTAAGTCTAAAATTACCATATGGAACTATCGGAATCATCAAAATTTTATTCTAGAGTCATTTACACATAAGTCAACATCCGATCAACTCTTTCAACTTAGGCTTCCAACCTTGGGACTAAGTGTTCCAACTCATTTCGAAACATCCTCGGAACTAAACCGACTACCTCTGCAAGTCACATAACAATGGAATAAGCAATAAATAAGGGAACGGGGCTATAATACTCAAAATGACTGGTCGGGTCGTTACAATTATCAACCGTGTCAAAAGATACTTGTTGATTATTTGAGTTCAATATCTTATAAAGAGGCTCTCTATTCTTTACATCGCCCTTCTTGGAAAATTTATTTTACAAAATTGTGATATCTCGTGATTCAATCTCAGTGACACTTCCATCCTCGAATTCACCAATGAACACATACCCTTTGAAGTGTTCTGGATATCTTATAAAGATACATTTCTTACCTTTTGGACCTAATTTATCAAAGTGACTAAAAGAATCTTTTACATATGCAGCACAACCCAAGAATGTAAAGCATTTAAGTTTGGTTTATGACCAGTCCAAAGCTCATAAGGAATGAAAGAAACTAATTTAGAAGGTACTTTGTTCAATAAGTAGGCTGCAGTCAATAATACATCTCCCCAAAAGGAGATAAGTAAATTTGTCTGTGCCATCATGGACCTTATCATGTCCAGTAGTGTAGCTCTATTCCTCCTTTCTGCTACACCATTTTGTTGAGGTACATAAGAAATAGTTAATTGTCTGGTGATACCTTTTTCACTACACAATTATTCAAATTATTTTGATAGATATTCATGCCATCTATCTATTTTTAGGGTTTTAATCCTTTTGCCTAATTAATTCTAAACTTCATTCAAATATCTCTTAAAGAATTCAAGTGCTTCATATTTATGAGAAATCAAATAGACATAACTAAAGCGCGTGAAATCGTCAATAAACGTAATGAAATATAAAGCACCAGACCTAACCCTCACATTTATTGAACCATAGATATCAGAATGGATTAATCACAACAGAAAATCAGATCTCTTAGCCTTTTCAAATGATTTATGTGTAATCTTTCCGGTAAGACAATTTTCACATGATGACATTTCAATTTTAGAGAAAGACCCTAAATGTCCTTCCTTAGCCAATCTATTCATTCGATCTTACCTTATGTGACCTAATATTGTATGTCATGTAATAACATCAACATCATTATTACTAGAATAATATGCCCTAACACAACGATCAACATACTAATTACACGTAAAAGGATTACAAAATAACACAATAAAACTATCATAAGGATGTTCAAAACAATAAACAATATTGTCTAGAGTAATTCTAACACCATTGCGACTAAAGTTCAAATTGAAACCTAAATCTAGAAGAACAAACACAGAGACTAAGTTTCGTCAAATTTTTGGAATATATAGGATGTCATGTAACATCAAAGATCGGCCACCACACATGTCCATTCTGCAAGTTCCTATCCCTTTAACTTCAAGCTTTGCATTATGTTTCACATATACATGCCTTGATATAGGTGAGACTCGATGGAACTCTATAAACGCTTCTCTATTACGGCACACATGGCCGATGGCCCCTGAGTCTAAAATTCACAAAGGATAAGATTCATTTAGTAAAACAGTGCTAAAAATATATATAACACTTAGAGATGCATTTTAAAATGCTACCTTTTTCGGCTCAGTGCATTCACGAACAAAATTTCCTGGAACTTAGCAGTTATAGCACTTCATATTGCTCTTGTCTTTCTTCTTGTAGAATTATTTTCTTTTCTTGGAATTTGGCCTGTTTCTTTTCTTGGAGGATCCATCTCCGGTCTCCTTACCTTTTTCGTTATTTTTTCAGTTTCTCTTTCCCTTGAAGCTTAAACTCTTTGTACCACTTGATTCTGCCACAAAGGCACTAGGTAGAGCTTTAGCAGCACCAAGCCGCTCGTGTTCAAGATCTACATGATGGGCAAAACCTCAGCAAAGGTTTTGATGATGTCATTGTGGGTCAAAGTTAACCTTCAAATGTTCCTAATTATTGGGAAGAGACTGGATCACTTCCTGAACTTACTGCTCATCAGAGAGAACATGACCAACACCTTTGAGTTGAGCAATCATATTTGACGTCACCCTTAAGTGTTGCGTGCACTGTGATCATGGTGCTTCTTGTACGTATCAAACTTGATTGTCAGCTATCTAAAGCAAGTAATAGTTGTACCGCCATATGCCTCTCTAAAATGTGTCCACATGTCTTGAGCAGTAGGATATTGCTCACATTCATGGATGAGATCATCAACAAATGAACTTACGATAGTTTCACGTGCAGTGAAATATTTCTTTTTCAAATATTATAATTTTCGAGATCCCTCCTGTATTGGGTAGTGTTACCTTCCTTTGGGTGACTCATAACATGGTTAATATTTTCAAGAGTATCCTTCTCTTCGAGAACATACCAAATCTTACGACTCCAGATGTCATAATTTTAACTATTCAGTTTATTACCCTTGTTCAAGTTAGCGATAAAACTTTTCGATGTCACGTCTGTTATTAGAGACAATATTACAAGTTTAACTTATCAATATATACGCCAGTCAATTTATGCATGTGATTACACACTCAAGCAAATTAGTTATAATATTAATTCTACATTTAGTATAGAATCAAAAGGTCGCTATGTTTTCATTCATCATCTATATTAAAGGTTTTAATTAATATTAAAACTGCTTCTTAGTGTGTGCTTCATTTCAAATCTCAATTCAGTACAAATAAAATAATTGATAATATATGTAACTGGTGAGACAAACAAACTAATTTACATGTTTGCTAGGACATACATATACCAATCGAATACTAACTCTTGCACATATACGCTAAAAGGTGCACTAGGCCAAATATCCTAATAAATATCAGTTAAAACTTCACCCCACGACTCTCGAAGAGAGTACGCTAAAATAGCTAACGCTTTCCAATGAGTAATTTCTATGTAATTAGATAATTTAGCTCTTTTTAACTGAAAAGGTGAATATGTTCAGGAATGGAAGTATCAGGGACCATTTTAAATTCCTTACTCCCTGAGTTTCTTTTCTCATTTCCTTTGTTCAGCCCTTTCGATCCCTTAACTCATTTTGCGTCATCCTCGGAACTATCCTGATGACTTCAGGCTCCTAGTCTGAACCTTTTTTTTTTTAAAAAAAAGATCTTGCGACGACGCATCCTTCTATGTTGTCCCCTTGCTCGACTTTGAGAACTCCCAATTGGAGTAATTCGAGCTTGTCCCTGTTCAACCATGTTTGAAATAGGAACAAAGAAACAATAAGAACGAATTTAAACCCTTCAATGTGACAAACATATGTCATAATTAACTGTTGAATGATATCAATAAGGGGATTAGGACTAAATTAATTTAATCAGTAACGGGACGACCAAGACTTGGCATAAATCCTTTCACTTTTATTATTCATTGAATTTCAAAAATTCATATCCTACTCGTTTTAAGTCCAGTTTTTATGGGTAATATATCAATAAAGCTTTTAATGAGTAAATTCTGAAAATATATACTATGTACTGTAATTCTTAACAAACAACATACAGAAATTAAATTACAGTCTGCAGTATTTCAAAAAATTATAGCAAATTCTGCACAGCTTCAAAAATTCATATCTCGTTTTAAATCTATTATTTATGGGTAATATATCGATGGAAAGTCTATAACGAGTAAATGCTGAAAATATATACCATACAATGTAATTCTTAACACACAACATACAGAAATTAAATTACAGTCCGCAGTATTTCAAAAAACTATAGCAAATTCTGCACAATTTCAAAAATTCATATCTCACTCGTTGTAAATCCGTTTTTACGGGTAATATATCAACGGAAAGCCTATAATGAGTAGATTTTGAAAATATATACCATACAATGTAATTGTTAACACACGTCAAACAGAAAATAAATTACAGTTCCGCAGTATTTCAAAAAACTATAGAAAAATTAATATATACCATACAATGTAATTCTTAACACACATCATACAGAAATCAAATTACAGTCTACAGTATTTCGAAAAACTATAGCAACTTCTGCACAACTTAAAAAATTCATATCTCACTCATTTTAAATCCGTTTTTATGGGTAAAATATCAACGAAAAGCCTATAACGAGTAGATTCTAAAAATATATATCATACATTTTAATTCTAATTGTGTAATGTCCAGAAATCCAAAACAGTTCTCAGAATTTCAGAAAAGCAATAACCGTTTTTGTGCAACTTAAAAAAATCATATCTCACTCGTTATTAATCCGTTTTTGATGAGTAATAGATCAACGGAAATATAAATTTTTTGCTGAAATTTTTGACGAGTAATTTGCAGAAAGCAATACACAATACGTTTGTAGAAGTAAAATAAATTCTAGCAAAAGGAATTTATGCTTCATAGTGTTTTAAAACATATATTTATCCAGAAACAAGATGCAGAGTGGCAGCAAATTAATCTTGCTCTGATACCAATGTAGAATCTTAGTAACAGGGACATCGATTGTGTACTTGTTAACAACAACAGAAGTTTTGTTATCGAAGAATTGCTCCAAGCCGGCCTTGTTTTTCTTGGAAACAAAATACTATTTCACAAACAAGATGTCTTCTTTGTTTTTCTGGTATGTTTCTTTTTTCTTACGGAGAATTGCACAAAGTTAATTTTCTGTTATAGGGGAGCCTTTTTTTTTATAGATAAAGGGAAGTTGTCAGAGAAAACTCTCGATAAGATAAATTGATCCCACACTCCCACTTTCTTTGCCTTTTAGGAGTTAAATCTTTCCTACGTAACTTTCTTTAATTACACCTCCTTTAAATGGGTCGGATTAGTCTACATGGGCGATCTGAACCCAATATTCAATATTAACACACTTTTTGAGCCACATCATCACTCTATGGTTTGTTTTTTTCACTTCAAAAAGATCGAGAGGGAAAATAGGAACCCCGCAATGGTTGAGTGCGTGATTGAAAATCTGACAAAAGTTCGGAAGTCTTATGCCTTTTCCTAATACAGGTTCGATGAAATATTGGAACTCTCATGCTATCTACGAAAAAGCTAAAAATTAAAGAAAAAGAAAACAGTTTCGTAGGCACAGTTGTGTACCATAATTTTTTGTAAGCAATTTTGAACAGTTGCGTATGATAATTTTTCACAAGCACAAGCGTGGCTCAACAAAATTGATGGCTTAAAGTCAAACGTTATCATAATTTTATAAGCCATATTGTTGTATTTTAAAAGGCGGGGACGTGAAGCGAGGCGTTTTACTTTATACGAGGCGAGATGTAAGCCTCGAGACATGGGGCGTAAGCCCCACGATCTTTAACTTTTTTAATGTATAAAATATATCATTATAACACAAATATGTAATATGGCCAAATTTTCATGACATTTGTCATGACATAATATCCATTATAATAAATTTGGGGTTCATAACATTTGCCATGACATAATATCCATTATAAGGCCAAGGATTTCTTACTATAAATAAAAGAGTTTCTCCTCATTTGAAAACACACCAATTCAAGAGCTTTTCACTCTTGTCTTTCTTTCCCCTCCTTTATTTCATTATAGAGTATTTTGTAAGAGAGTGAGTGTTGGGAAACACTTGTGTGAACCCTTTCTTTGGAGTGATCTTGTAAGGTTATTCTCTTGGGGTATTTGGTAATTAGAGTATTTACTCTAATTTTGTACTCTCTTTTGTACTCTTGTTGGTATAGTAAAATTGCTTCTCTCCGCTTGTGAATGTAGGTCACCTTAACCGAACCGCGTTAAATTTGTGTCTTCTTTATCTTCTTTAATTGCCGTTATTATCAACTTCCATTGTCTTTGTTATTGTCATTATACCGTTGTTTGGCTAAATTTCGCACTACCCGGGTTCCCGATCCTAACAAAATATAAAATATATTAAAAATTCAAGAAAACTAAAAAGGTTAAAGAAATTCATAGAAAATAAAATTTAGCTTGTTTTATAAGTATAAACAATGCAATGCTGTTAAGTTACTATAAAATATAAATCAATTATAATGTCTTAACTTTCAAATAATCAAATATCATATGTAATTTCTTTAAATTGTTTTTATCAAACTGCATATTTTACCTCCATAAAAGTAAATACTCAATAAATTTTATTAATACTGTAATTTAAAATATTGATCCTTCATGAGTAAATGCAAAATTATTTTTAAATAGCAAAAGTAATAAATGTATAATTTTGAGAGACATAGAACTAAGACATAAAAATCGGCAAGTAAAGATATAATTTTTGATTATCTATTTCCAGAAGAAAATTCAAGTGATATTCACCTCATGATATTCTTATATGCAATAATAAGGTTCGTTATTTGAGTTATTCACAATTTTCATACTCCTATAGATGAAAAAAAAAGTTTAATTATTTATTTGTTAAAGAATTTTGAGAGTCAACATTGCTAATTAGTGAATTCGACACATGATTTGCATCGGAACTCTTGGGTCAACCACGAACGTTGAGCGTTGGACATGTTTAGGGTGCATAGTCCGGTGCTTGGGGGCATAAGCCTCACAGAACTAAGCCCCACACATGAGGCTCAAGGCATTTTGATAGTGCTCCGTCCAGGAGCGAGCCACGAGGCGAATCCAAAAACGAAATTCTAAAACACTTTGTTGGTCTTAGGTAATATTTTTAAACTATAATTTTGAAATATTTCGTTCTGCAGATGCAACAATTTACATTTCTAATACTATTTTATAAGTGATATTGGCATTTGGAAAAGAATCAAGTCTTTTAATTTGATTGAGTATATTGGTTAGAATATTAACTTCTACTTGTGCATTTTCTCTTAACATTTTTTATTTAAAAAATAAGTATAAACCTTTAATATTATAGTGACTTTTATCACATTTTTCTTTTAGATTCTCATCACATAGTGATCTCAAATATTTACACTACAACATTATACATTTATAGTTATAAAATATATTGTAGCTAAATATATAAATTTTCGTTGCAAAACACTCTAGCCACAAAAAACTTTCCGTAGCATTCGTAGCAAGTAGTAGCGTAACTAAAAGTTAGCTACAAACTTTACCTGGTTCGTGGCTAAGGACTAATATTTATTGCTAGGAAAATTTTCTATGTTGTAGCCGTAATGATAAAATATCTTGCCACGAAAAATATACTTATAGCAAGTGGTTTTATTTTTTTGCCACGACGATAAAATTTGTAGCTATCTTTGTAGCAAAGATTTGATTTGTTTGTCATGAAAATTCAAATTTTGCAGCTATTTTTATAGCTTTGTCTCGTGGTAATAGTACTTATATTTAGCGATGAGTTCCACAGTTCATAGCTACGAATTAAAGTATTTGCCACAAACATTTTCGTATGAAGCTAAAAGTCTATTCTTTTTTGCCATGAAATATATAGAATTATAGCTAAATATATTCGTTTGCTACGAAAGTAAAAATATATAATCATATTTCCGTGGCAGTTATAGATTCATTTAGCTGCCAATTCAATAATTTTATTGCTATAAATTGAAAGTTTTGTCACATGAATTGTTAACAAGAATTTTTGTAATGTAGCTAAGAATATACATTTTTTAGATTCCAAAGTAAGTTACAACTGATACATAATTGTATTTTTAAATTTCAAAACATTTAGAGTACATAATTGATCTATGACGCCAACTATAGTACTAATATCTTGCTTGAGACCCATTGTTGCACAGTCTTCTCCCTTCTTTCCTGCCATTGTCTTCATCTGCACCTTAGTTTGACCAACATCTATTAGCTTTTCAATTGAGCTCTACTAATTTCACATATTTGCCTGTCAATTTTGATAAAGAAAATCAACACCAGCTGGATACAAACTGATCAAACATATATTTTTAACATGTACAAATAATCATATATTTTATAGAAAAGTATTACAGATTAACTTCTCATGAAAAATCTTTATATATTTCTCTAATAGTTTAATTAGTATTATCTTTATGAATATCTCCTTAACATGCTGAATATGACCAATTTTATGAGATAATAAAACTCTCAATAAGCTTAAAAGGAATAGCAAAATTCCAAATATTTCAAAAGACAATTTAATCTTTTGCCCTAAATTTTTCTTTCAACAGAATCACAATGAAGAAACAAATATGTAAACCTACACTATTATTTCATGGAAGAATTATAGATCCACGCCAAAAAAACCTACACACATTAACATGAACAATAACATACCCAAGTAACAAATATTAACATGAACAACAACATACCTAAGCAATAGTCAGAGCGTTCATTCAAGGCAATCGAATATTTAGTATGCGTTCTTTGAAATAGGCTACATAAGCACAATAGCTTGTAAATCAACCACAACTAGCAAAAATACATTTATTAGCTTCACCAATTTTTGACAACCATGAACGAGAAAAGGCACAAATCATATATACGTGCATTTTCGATTGAACTCAACAAATAAAAAACTCCAAAATATAAAAATAAAATCTCATTCAAAGAGAGAACTAACATATATTACAATTAATTGCTTAATTAGATTCCAACATAGTCAAATGCTGATTTATTATAATCAACTAGTATTATTGTTTCACACAAATTAAGATAATTCAAATCGAAATACAAGAGAAAAAAGACAAATAAAAGAATAGAAAAGGATCCTGGGAAGCAAGAAATTACCTGAATAAGATTGATAAAGAAAAGACGAAAGGAGACAAAGGGAGATGGTAATGTCTTGGAAATTCAAGACAAAAGGAGACAAGAAATTCAAATCTAAGCTTGCATCTCTTGGAAACAAAGATGTCCTACGTGACATTACTATGTTATGTAATAGCCAAGTAGGTAATGTCCCTTTGGGCAATGTTGACTATGTAAACTCTGTTTTATGATTTTAATATAATAGATCCCTGCTTATAAAAAAAAAAAAAACAAAAAGACAAAAGGAGATGGAGTAGGGAAGTGTGGCGGCTGGAGCTAGAAAAGAAGGGCTACGTTTTGGGGCTTTTTACTTGACCAATTGGCTTCCGTTTCTAATTATTTCATATTCTTTTACTTTTTAATATTTTTATGTACAAATACCATTAATAAATGTAAACAACTATGGTTTAAAACATTATTTGAAAAACAACAAAAAATAAATATGTAATTAACATTAAACAGAATAAAATTAGTTAATTATTCCCATGAAAAAATAATATTACAAAATATATTAATGTCAAGTATCATATAGTCCAACATATAAAAAGAAAATATCAAAAAGAATTTAAAATATTTAGCAACAAAGATTAAGTCTACTAGTTTAGTGATGACTATAATTGCATAGTTATTTAAAATATAACTATAACTCACATGTAGTAATACTTTTTTGATATTGAATTATGATATTGTTATTTTTGTCATATGCTCATATTTAAATTGTATGAAATTGTTAATTTTTAATATTTAATTAGATTTATTATAAATATTAAGTCATTAAAATTTTAATGGATTACAACATCAATAGCTTTTATGCATATTTATATTGAATATAATTAGTTATCAATATAGTTACATACAAGAACATATTTGTTTAAATGTGAAATAATTAAATACTTAAGTCTAATTAAGTAGATCACATAGTTAGTTAAATTATATTAAAAGTAATAATTTACTTAATATAAAATATAATATACTAGTTAGTTGAGTCATATACTTTAATATCAAACATATTAAATTCTTATTTTTGAAATAAAACTTTATAGTCACAAGAGAGATGAAACATGATCAAGTATGAGAACCATATTAAACTCTCAATTGTTTCGATAGATAATGAGTTTTATGATAATTAATAAATTATTAGATTAATAAAGGACCCAATTTATATGACTTTTTTTATCATCTTGATTATATATACAATGTAATGGATACGAGCTTATAGCTGTATAAATTCTATATATATAATTAGTTATTTACACATGAATTAGATATATTCAATTGCGTTCTTTATAAATATAATTCAAACCTATGAGTAATACTTATTTTGTAAGAATTGCAATATAGTTATTTTTGTTATGGACTTAAATATTAACCATGTTATCATATTAAGTTTATATAATCGGAAAACTTAGTTTTTGAAAGACTATTATGAATATTAGTACTTATTTAAAAAATAAGTGCTTAGATATATGAAATTGCTTTAAGTACTTATTTAAAATAATTAAGTACAATAGATACATATCTCTACAAACTATTAAAGTCTTCTATATGAGTACTTATTTTAAAATAAGTGCTTAAATATAATAAGTTATACTAAATTCTTATTTAAAATAATAAAGGACCAAATATACATAAAATAAAGTATGAGGTTAA
>AWOL01S0011090.1:284097-296120 GCA_000715115.1 Nicotiana otophora | reverse complement strand
AAAAAGAATTTAAAATATTTAGCAACAAAGATTAAGTCTACTAGTTTAGTGATGACTATAATTGCATAGTTATTTAAAATATAACTATAACTCACATGTAGTAGTACTTTTTTGATATTGAATTATGATATTGTTATTTTTGTTATATGCTCATATTTAAATTGTATGAAATTGTTAATTTTTAGTATTTAATTAGATCTATTATAAATATTAAGTCATTAAAATTTTAATGGATTACAACATCAATAGCTTTTATGCATATTTATATTGAATATAATTAGTTATCGGTATAATTACATACAAAGGCATATTTGTTTAAATGTGAGATAATTAAATACTTAAGTCTAATTAAGTAGATCACATAGTTAGTTAAATTATATTAAAAGTTAAAAGTAATAATTTACTTAATATAAAATATAATATACTAGCTAGTTGAGTCATATACTTTAATATCAAACATATTAAATTCTTATTTTTGAAATAAAACTTTATAGTCACAAGAGAGATGAAACATGATCTAGTATGAGAACCTCAATTGTTTCGATAGATAATGAGTTTTATGATAATTAATAAATTATTAGATTAGTAAAGGACCAAATTTATATGACTTTTTTTATCATCTTGATTATATATACAATGTAATGGATACGAGCTTATAGTTGTATAAATTCTATATAATTAGTTATTTACACATGAATTAGATATATTCAATTGCGTTCTTTATAAATATAATTCAAACCTATGAGTAATACTTATTTTGTAAGAATTGCAATATAGTTATTTTTGTTATGGACTTAAATATTAACCATGTTATCATATTAAGTTTATATAATCGGAAAACTTAGTTTTTGAAAGACTATTATGAATATTAGTACTTATTTAAAAAATAAGTGCTTAGATATATGAAATTGCTTTAAGTACTTATTTAAAATAATTAAGTACAATAGATACATATCTCTACAAACTATTAAAGTCTTCTATATGAGTACTTATTTTAAAATAAGTGCTTAAATATAATAAGTTATACTAAATTCTTATTTAAAATAATAAAGGACCAAATATACATAAAATATAGTATGAGGTTAATAAGTCAAGAAGTTAGTTGATAAGCATTGATGCCATAAGTAAGTGTACACATGATCTATTATTGATTTTTTTTTTTTTGAACTTTAATCTTTGTTATTCGAGAATTAATAAAATTTTCAATTATATGCACTTACTAACTTTTCTACATTGTAGGAAAAATCTAACTTTTTATATTTAAATTTATTTTCATATAACTTCTCTAAATTTTGGACAAACTCTTATATTGATTTTGTAATGAAAGCAAAAAATATTTATTTAACTATGATTTTTTTTAACAACTAATTTATTATGGTAAATAATATTAATATGGTAACTTCAAGCGCATGACAAAAATTATAACTAACTACGGAAGTTTATTGTCTCTCTTGACTATCGTGGTTATATCACTCTATCATAACAAATAATTGTAGCTATTAAGCCAACGATGTTCTCGGTTTCTTATAATTTGCATTTTAAAATAGTTTTTATATTCAATATTTATTTCAAATCATTATTGTGGCTAACATGTTATAGTTGCAGTAACTTCAAACACGTGACAAACATTTATGTTTAGCTACAAAATTTTATTATATCAGAATAAGTTTGTAGGTATTAAGTTAGTTTTTGCCACAAATATTTATAATTGAAGCAAAAATACCTATTCAGCTACAATATTTTGTGTCTAATAATATTTTGTGGCTAAAAGATTAATATTGCTACAGTAATTTCAGACGTATGGCAAAAACTCACAATTAGCTACAAAATATCGTTGTAGAAAAAACTTTATAGCTTTTAATGTAGTTATTGCCACATGTTTTTATAACTTGAGGAAAAAATATCTATTTAGCTATAACATTTTGTTAGAAGTAATTTTTTGTGGCTATAAAGCTGTTATTGCTACAATAACTTCAAATGCGTTGCAAAAAAAAAAAAATGATTAGCTACAAAAGTTTATTGTAGCAATAAATTTGTAGCTATTTGGATAATTATTGCCACGACAGTTAGCAAATATAGCAAAAATGATAAATTAGCTTTGCCAATTTAATTTTGTAGCTAAATATTTTTATGAAATTGTAAATAGCCACAGAAGTTTAATCTTAGTGGCTATTGTTAGGTATTAGCCACGATTTTCATACATGTAGCTAAGAATTTGTAGTTATATATACATAATGTTGTAGTGTTATCACTATATATAAAATTAAAAACACTTTATTCAAATCTATTGTGAAGTTTTCTTTTCCTATTCTATTATTTTTCTAATTAATTTTATTTTAAAATATTCAAGAGAATTAATTTATAAACATACTAGTAGTGAAAAATGGGGCCCCAAAATTTTTGACGCCTAAAGCCATGACTTTATTTTCTTTACCCAAAATTTTGAGGCCTAAAACCATGACTTTATTTGCTTTACCCAAGAGCGGGCACTGCATAAGCAGTTTTGATATTTAAAGAAATGAACAAATTATTACTCTCTGTTTCAATTTTTGTGAACCTGTTTGACTGGGCACGGAATTTAAGAAAAAATAAAAACTTTTAAAATTTGTGGTCTTAAACATGTTAGAAAGGGGTCCATAGTATTTGTGTGGTTATAAAAACTTCTCATCAAGGGCAGAATTGGAAGTTTAAGTTAAATTATTTTCAAATTTAGAAAGGGGTCGGTAATGGCCAATAACAGTCCAAAACGCGACCATTTACGTGTGGACGGTATTTTAAAAGTCGGAAGGGCATACCGACCAACTTTGGTCGGTCAATTAAATTCAAAAAAGATTTGCCGAAAAACCGACCAAAGTTGGTTGGTCGGTATTTTAATTATATAATTAAAAATTGCACTATCTGGGAATCGAACCAAAGTCTGTACTGTGGCAGGATACTATTCTACCACTAGACCATTGGTGTATTTTGTTTTAAGACTGTCTTTTATTTCATTTATACTCTTTAATTATATTTTTGCACGAAAATAACCGACCAAAGTTGGTTGGTCGGTATTTTAATTATATAATTAAAAATTGCACTATCTGGGAATCGAACCAAAGTCTGTACTGTGGCAGGATACTATTCTACCACTAGACCATTGGTGTATTTTGTTTTAAGACTGTCTTTTATTTCATTTATACTCTTTAATTATATTTTTGCACGAAAATAACCGACCAAAGTTGATCGATTTTATTAAAAAATAAAATTACCGACCGAATTCGGTCAGTTTTTTAAAATGACTGGCCGAATCGGTCTTTTTTTAATATTAATTTTAATTTATTTTAAATGAAAAACCGAGCAAAGTTGGTCGGTTTCTTGAAAAATAAATTTTGCGGGACTCAAAAATAGTTTCCCGAATTTTTGCTCCAAAGAAAACCGATTAAAGTTGGTCGGTTTCATAAATAAAAATAAAAATTAAAATATTTTGAAAAATCGACCAACTTTGGTCGATTTTTTGGCCAGTTTTTTGACCGACCAAAATTGATCGGTCGACCGTGATCGGTTTTTGCCGAATTTCTAGTAGTGTATAACGATATCGACAACTTCAATTTTCGGTAAAGCGATGCCGGTGAGTCTGCCCTTGTATGTGCAACGTATATTGTGACCCTCAGTAAATCAAACTGTAACGACCCGACCTGTCGTTTTGAGAATTAACGTTCCGTTCAGCGACTTAAGGTCCCGAGCAACTTTGTAATATGTATTATGACTTGTGTGTCCGGTCGAATTTGGTTTTGGAAGGTTCAGAATTGAATTGGATGAACAATCCTTATTTAAGAAGCTTAAAAGAAAAGTGTTGATCGGGAGTTGACCTTGATGTATCGGCTTGGACTTCGATTCCGGAAATTTGAATAGCTTTGTTATGTCATTTACGACTTGTGTGCAAGTTTTGAGATCATTCCGGATCGATTTGTTATGTTTAGGCACAAGACCTAACTTAGGACGAGAGTATCTACATATATATAAGGATTTATGTGATGCACAACCTATTAAATGAAAGATCTTCGAGTCTAGTTTCTAACGCTTCAAACCGTTCGTTAATCAGACATTTCTATAAGAAGTTATGACCAAATTACCAAGGCTGACAGAGGAGACTGCGGATGCGAAGCATCCGGGGCCGCATCCAAATGAAGAGCTGGCAGTGAAGTGTTGCCATAGCATCTAAGGCAGCATCCGAAACCCAAAAATCTGGGCTTATAGATACAATTTTGGGGTTCATTTTCTCCACTTCATTTGGACGAATTTTGGAGCTCTTCTCCACTCACTCAAGACCACCAACTCCTCTCTTCTTAAAGGTAAGCACTCCCCATTATCTTGGTATGAAATTCCATCATTTCTACACTAGTATTGATGAGATCTATACATAAAATACTTAGATCTTTAAGAAATTTCTTCAAGAACTCAAAGGAGGGTTTTTGCAAGATTTTTTCCAAAAAGGTAATCCTTTACTCTTAGACTTATATATATAGATTTATTATGAGTATGTGAGCAAGAAATAAGTATTAACACTTATTAGATGGTGCTTGGAAGCCAAAAATACTTAAACTAGATTATTGGGTATTGTAGAGATTTTGTAATGGATTAATTAGCAACAATTGGGTGGATGTGAGTTCATTGATGATATTAATGGTGCTAAAGTAGGTTGTTTGTAGACAAAGGATGGTTTATTATCTCTTGTTGGTGGGAATGAGGGATTGTTGGATGAAGAAACACCATTACTAGAGGCAGTAAAATGCTATGTACTCTAGGTGTTTGATAAAATGTCTAAATGACCAAAAATCTGAAAATTTATTTACTAATATTTGTGTAATTGTGTTGCATTGTTGTAGATTAAAATTTGTTTAGTGTGGTAGACCATCGTAGTATTATTAAGGGGCGAATTTTAGATTTGAGCTGTCCGGAGGTCAAATCAAGCAAGAAGGCTATTTTGGAATATCAGCCTAACTTCAAAAAGGTAAGTATCCTGCCTAACCTCGAGTGGGAGAATTACCCTTAGGCATTGAGTCTTATGTAAAAATTGTGTAATTGAAAACCATGTACGTGAGGTGACGAATACGTACTTTGTTTATATGTGCAAATTATATCGGTTGAAATTCATAGACACCCTTAAGTATTAAGTTGGAAAATTGTTGTAACTTATTAAATCCCTTATTTGTCATGCCTCATTCTTTGTTTGCCGAGATTATTTTTATATGATAATTTGGTGTGATTGCCACTTGACTTTTATGTGAACTCCGTGTTGTTTCAGTTGCCATTTTTATGGAAAATTTAGTTAATAAGATGAATAAATCTATTTATTCCCTGAAGTTGTGATTTAAAATAGGTGTTGTTCCTGGATGAATTACTTGTCAGTTCACGTTGTTGAAAATTTGGTATTGAATTATAAAGGCCGTGAATCATATTGAGGCAAAGTGCCAAATTGTGAAATATTATTCAGTTGAGTTGTTCACTCCCGAACATTTCGTCAAGATGTTGTGCACATTATGATCGAGTCATGGCTCCTTATTGTGGAAAAATAATATGTAGTAAGAATTGAGCACTTAATGTGCAATTTATGATATGTTGTAAGATTTGAGCACTTGATGTGCAATTTATCATACGTTATAAGATTTGAGCAATTGATGTGTAATTTGTGATATGTTATAAGATTTGAGCACTTGATGTACAATTTGTGATATATTGTAAGATTTGAGCACTTGATGTGCAATTTGTGATATGTGGTAAGATTTGAGCACTTGATGTGCAATTTGTGATATGTTGTGATATGTGAGCACTTGAGGTGCAAGTTGTATTATACTGTGATATTTGGGCACTTGAGGTGCGATTTGTGAAATATTGTGATATTGATACGCATGCGGTGAGATAAGGGTGGCTTGAAACGCTTGGCTAGTAGGGGAACTACTAGAAGTCATGTGGTGATATAAGGTCAGGGTATTGAAACGCATGCGGTGAGATAAGGGTGGCTTGAAATGCGTGGCTAGTAGGGAAACTACTAGAAGTCATGTGGTGTGATAAGGGTGGCTAAAACGCGGGATGCTATTTCGAAAAAAATAATTTTTAAAGAATAATATGTGAAGGCTCCCGCGGTGATATAAGGAAAGATGGTGAATTTATTTATGATTTGGGACTACGAGGTAGTACCTCGGGAGTGCCCTTTTGTTGATATTTCTCTATGGCTATACTTGCCTTTGGTCATTTTGTATTTCCATAATTTGTAAATTCTTATGTTTTTGTGATGTATTATTTCACTTAATATTAAGTGTTTTGTATTTCTTGATGTATTGTGTTGACCTTGACTTTTTTGTACGAGACATTGAGGATTTGTATTTTTGGGCTGTACTTGTTTTTTTGATGATTGAGTTTTTAAATAAAAGAAAAACAATTCTAGTATGTTTTAATTTAATAAATTTTATATCCAAATCAGTAGTTTATCTGATGTTTCATTTTAATTGAAATGTTATTTTCTCCACCCAAATGATTTCTAAAATAAATTTATTCTTTTGTTGATTTCTTACTTGATTTAAAGATTTTTACCTTACTTTATTGAAAATAAATTGATCATGCGGATCTTATATACATTGATATTTTGGTACGTGAGTTGTCCGTGCAATTATAAAAACATATGGGCACGAGGTGCCGGAGAAAATATGATAATTTTATTATTGATACGTGAGTTGTCCGTGTAATGGTGATAGAAATATGGGCACGAGGTACCATGGAAAATATGAAAGTGGGCTGAGACCCGTAATTTTTATGATTATGAAATGAGGTTTCACGTGGTTACTTTTTAATTGAAGAATTATATTCAAAATAATTATTTGAAAGGATTTTTATTTAAAAAGTATTATATGAAAGAATTATAATTGAAAGATATTTATTTGAGAAAAATTATATTTAAAAGAGAGTTATTTGGTAGAATTATATGTGAAGGACATTTATTTGAAGAATTTGATTTAATTGGGTGTACTTGTATTTATTATTTGTTGAGCGATATTGAATGATGTTTTTCTTATCTTGCTGTGCATATCACTGGTTGTTTTATGTCGTCCTTATTGTTATCTGTCTCCTACTATTTTGTATATTATATTGTACAGGCTATTAGACTAGTGAGTGTCATGACTATACCTCGTCTCTAGTCCACTGAGGTTAGTCTTGATACTTATTGGGTACCGACCGTGGTGTACTCATACTACACTTCTGCACATTTTTGTGCAGAGCTAGGTATTGGAGATATCGGACTTGAGCAAAATTAAAGCGGGACCGTAAGGATTCAAGATAAAGATTCTTGATCGTCGCAGTCCTATGTAGTCTTTTCATTTCATTGTACTGTTAAATTTTAATCAAACAGTATTGTATATTCGGTCCTCGTGATCATCCCATGTATTCAGTTAGAGTTCGTGACTCAGTACTACCAGTCTTGGGAAGGTTTATAATTATTTCTGCTGTTGGTTTCGTTTATTAAAAAAAGTGCCTTCAACAATGTAATTGAAATCGGCTTACCTATTCTTAGAGACTAGGTACCATCACGATGCATGTGATGAAATTTTGGGTAGTGACACAAATATTGTGAGAACTAGCAAATGAATCTAATGAGACGATAAATAAATAAAATGATGTCTTTTATACAATCTGAAAACGTAAACGAAAAGATGAACAAGTTGAAGAAAAATAAAAAGAGTACATGCCCAATGTCTTGATGTTTAAAAAGGATAACGAATATTTCAATATTCTATCAACGGGAAGGTGATTTCTGTCACGACCCAAATTCTCTATCCGTCATGATGGCACCTAACACACCGCCTAGACAAGCCGAAACATGATAACGAAAGCAACAGAATAATGAAAACTTATAAAAATAGCATAAAGTCTGCAGTCTCATTACAATAAAACTGTCGATACAAAGTAATTTCCCCCAGAAACTGATACGTACGGAGTCATGAGCATCTACAATGAAACTGAACAATAAATACACTGTCTGAACTATATCAACAGTATGAAAGGAAAAGACAAGTCAAATTGCGACCAAGGATGCAACTGTAACCACCCGACCGGTTGTGTCATGACCCAAAATTCACTAGTCGTTATGGCACCTAACCCAACCTGCTAGGTAAGCGAACTAATAACTATCCAATTTCAATAATATTAATAAGATAATTAAACAAAAGGAATTATCTGAAACTTATATATTTTCCGAGGACTAGTAGTACAAATCATGAGCTTCTAAGAATAGAGTTTACAAAGCTGAAATGAAGTAAATACATCATCTGTTTGAAAAATACATTAACAGAGTTTTATAGATCTAAGGCTACCATGAGCAAGAGGCAGCTACAACCGGAACGCAGGTACATCTTCAATTCTGGCTCCCGTCGATCACAGCAACGTCAACAGTCAATATCTGCACGTAAGGTGTAAAAGTGTAGTATGAGTACAACCGACCCCATGTACTCAATAAGTAACAAACCTAACCTTAGGTTGAAAGTAGTGACGAGCTAGAACAAAGGTCGGTCGAATACCAATATTTTCATAACAATTCATAACAGCATAGTACAAGTAACAAAAGAGGTATCTCAGAAATAAAATACTCAGTTCGTTCATAGTTCTAGAAAAATAGGCAGTTCTTTTCAAGTATCTCAGTGAAAACTCAAATCTTTTACCAAAAATGTCAAAATACGAGTAAGTTTGAAAACTGTGATTTTTCCCAAAACTCCTTTCAATAAATAAGTAAGATGTTTCATTTTCAGATAGCATGAGGAAAGTACGTCTCAATGCATATATGTCAAGATACATGTAAAATCATAAATGTCACCAAAACCAGGTAGTAGAAAGGAAATGCATCTCTATGCATATATCTCAAGTATGCATGTCAAATACAGTGCATCTCAATGATGAGCTCATGTACTCACACTCTCAGAGTACTCAATCTCACTGTCTCGCATTCCCTCTTACTATGCTCAATGCTCAGCACACTCAATCACTCAGCACTGTACAATACCTGCTGCGGCGTGAAACCCAATCCACATATGACCATAAGGCCCGTTGCGGCGTGCAACCCGATCCACATATATATAGTCGACTGCGCTCACTACGGGTGTGCAGACTCCACATGGGCTCCTTCAGCTCAAGCGCTATATCGTTGCGGCGTGCAGCCCGATCACATAAAATGTAATCAATATTACATGATGCGGCGTGCAGCTCGATCCCAAAATATGTAATCAATATAACATGCTGCGGCGTGCAGCCTGATCCCAAAATATCACTCTCACTCAAGCCCTCGGCCTCACTCAGTCATTAATATCTCCAGTCTCATTCACGGGCTCACAATGCCATGAAACTAGCCCGACAACAATGATATGATGTATCAATAAATAATATATGAGACTGAGATATGGTATAAATGCATAGATATGACCGAGTACGAAATATCAATGAAATCAGTGAGATGACAGTAAGAAACGATCATTATGGGTCCAAACAGTATCGGCATAATGCCTAAACATGATATCTAGCATGATTGACAACTTAACTACTTTATCACATGGTGGAAACACGGATATCAACAAAGTAGGACCACTATACAGTGCCATAGAAGCAACAGAGTCTCAATTCACATTGTGCACGCCCACACACCCGTCACCTAGCATGTGCGTCACCTGAAAACCGATCACATAACACGTATTACGGGGTTTCATACCCTCAGCACTAAGTTTAGAAGAGTTACTTACCTCGTACAAGCCAATACCAATGTCGAGCAAGCCAAGCGATGCTCCAAAAATGCCATCCCGCCCATTCCGACCGACTGGAAACTAACCAAAAACAATTCAAGTACATCAAACAATGCTAAATGAACCAATCCCGATCGAAAAAGATCAAATCTTGAATCAAAATCCCAAAATCGATCAAAAGCCCAACCCGGGCCCATACTTCAGAACCCGATATAATTTACAAAATCCAACAACGCATTCAATTACGAGTCCAATCATACTATTTTCACTCAAATCCGACTCCAAATCGATGCTCAAAACTCAAAAATTCATATTATGAAACTTTAGGCCAAAACCCCCAATTCCCTCTTTAGAATTCACAATCCAATTATCAAAAATGAAGATAGATTCATGAAATATAACCAAAACCGAGTAGAGAACATTTACCCCAATCCTTGTGATGAAAATTGCTCAAACTTTCGCCTCAATCAGAGTCCCACATCTCAAAATATGAAGAAAGAACCAAAGCCTCGATTTATAGCTTCTGCCAGCATTTTCACACCTGCGGCACATTAGCCGCTTCTGCAGAATCAGCTAAGAACTCGACCCTCGCACCTGCAGACAAAATATCCACTTCTGCGACATCGCAGGTGTGAGCCACCATCCGCACATGCGAAATACCCCGCTCCTGCGCTCCATCACTTCGCACCTGCGCATCTGCATATGCGCCCAAATCTTCGCTTCTGCAGTTTTCCTCACCCAACACTCACCATGTCATGATCCAAAATTCCACCACAGGCGTCGTGATGGCACCTAGTCTCTAAGACTAGGTAAGCCGATTTCTATTATATTTTGAAGCCATTTTTTAAAAATAAGTAACCAAAACTAATAGCGGAATAAATATGAATATACAACCTCCCAAGACTGGTAGTACTGAGTCACGAACTCTAACTGAATATATGGAATGATCACGAGTACCGAATATACAATACTATTTGATTAAAAATTAACAGTACAATGAAATGAAAAGACTCTAAGGGACTGCGACGACCAACCAGCTCTACCTTGAATCCTTACGATCCCGCTTTAACTCTGCTCAAGTCCGATATCCAATACCTAACTCTGCACAAAAATGCGTAGAAGTATAGTATGAGTATTCCACGGTCGGTACCCAGTAAGTATCAAGACTAACCTCAGTGGAGTAGAGACGAGGTACAGTTAAGACACTCACTAGTCTAATAGCCTGTGCAATATAATATACAAAATAATAGGAAACAGATAACAATAAGGTCATCATAAAACAACCAGTAATATGCACAACAAGACAACAAAATACCATTTAATACCACTCAATAAATAATAAATACAAGTACACCCAATTAAATTAAATTCTTCAAATAAATGTCCTTCACATATAATTCTACCAAATAACTCTCTTTCAAATATAATATTTCCATAAATAAATATCTTTCAAATATAATTCTTTCATATAATACTTTTTAAATAAAAATCCTTCCAAATAAATATTTTGAATATAATTCTTCAATTAAAAAGTCTCCATGTGACACCTCATTTCATAATCACAAAAATGCGGGTCTCAGCCCATTTTTATATTTTTCATAAATACGGGTCTCAACCCATTTTTCATATCTCCACGGCACCTCGTGCCCATAATTAAATCATCATTTCATTTCACAACTGCACGGACAATTCACGTGCCAAATATCATTATCATTTAATCACGACACCTCGTGCCCACATTTCATATCATAATTGTATGGACAATTCACATGCCAATAATATCAATGTATATAAAATCCACATGATCAATTTATTCCCAATAAAGTAAGTTTAAATTTTTAAAATCAAGTAGGAAATCAACAAAGGAATGAATTTATTTTAGAAATTATTTGGGTGGAGAAAAATAACATTTCAATTAAAATGAAACACCCGATAGTTGCTGATTTGGATGTAAAACTTATAAGAATTAAAGCATACATCAATTTCTTTTATTCAAAAAACCTTAACCTTAACGATTAGTAAAAACTAGAAACACAAATCCTCAGAGTCTCGTACAAGAGCTAAATCCAACACATTACAACAGGGAATACAACACACAATAAAATCAAATAATACATCACGGAAGAACACCAGGATTTACATATCACAGAAAAATAAAATAACCAAAGGCAAGTGCAACCATAGAAATATCAACAAAAGTGCACTCCCGAGTTACCGCCTCGTAGTCCCAAAAATAAATATGCAACAACAACAACAATGCCCCCA
>AWOL01S0011090.1:235308-283203 GCA_000715115.1 Nicotiana otophora | reverse complement strand
TATATAGCCCGCCTTGTCACGCCGCATGTGCATAAATCAATAGTAATAATAGCACGAAAGAAACCTCGTGCAAACACCCGAACAAAACTTCCCAACAATATAACGTGCCAATATCACATCTCATAAATTGCACCTCAAGTGCTCAAATATTATAACATATCACAGATTTGCACGCCAAGCGCTCAATTATTACAATTTATCACAGATTGCATATCAAGTGCTCAAATATTATAATTTTCCATAAAATTCAATAATACATAACTTTCCATAATAAGAGCCCATGGCTCGACCATAGTGTGCACAAAATTTTAACAAATATATCCGGGAGTGAACAACTTAACCAGTAATATTTTACATAAGAATCAAAGTGGCAATCCCACCAAATCATCATATAGAAACAAAACCAACAAAACTAGAATTTAGGCAAGACAATTAAAGGATTTAATAAGAACCAATAATTTCCCATTTAATACATAAGGCGTGTCTAGGATTTTAACCAATGTAATTTGCACATATAACCCAAGTACGTACTCGTCACCTCGCGTACTTGGTTTTCAATTACACAAATTGCACATAAGACATAATGCCCAAAGGGTAATTCCCCCACTCGAGGTTAAGCAAGACACTTACCTTTTTGAAGTTATGCCGATATTCCAAAATCGCCTTCTTACTTGAATTGACCTCCGAACCGCTCAAATCTATCCAAATTAATTGTATAACTTCATTAAAATTCATCGGAAACAATTCCGGACAATAATACGTCGACTTAAACCATACCAATTTTATTGAATTCCAATAACAACTCAACCTCCAAATCTTAAATTTTCGTTTTTGAAAGATTTTGTAAAAATCTTGATTTCTTCCATTTAAATTCGAATTAAATGATGAATATAATCATAGATTCATGTAATATAATCACTTTAGGATACAGAACACTTACCCCAACCAAGCTTGTGAAGAATCCCTCCAGAATCGCCCAAATCTAAGCTCCAAAAATCCCAAAACGAAAATGGCAAAATGACCATTTTTGGTCCTTAACATTCTGCCCAGTTTGCGCACCTGCGAGGGGCCATTCGCATATGCGCTTTCGCAGAAGCGGCATCAATGCCGCAGAAGCGGACGGCAAAAAATGCGGGGCATCGCATCTGCGATCCATGTTTCGCAAGTGCGATCGCGCACCTGCGCTCCTCTTTCCGCAAAAGCGACGCAACAGGACTGCCCCATACATCGCAGAAGCGACCTTCAACCTCGCATAAGCGGCTCCACATCTGCGATCAAATCTCTGCAGATGCGGATACACCAGAACACTGCCCAACACAAGCTTTTGCCAAATTGTTCCAATTGATCCAAAGCTCCTTCGAAACTCACCCGAGCCCTTTGGGACCTCAACCAAAAATACCAACACATCCTAAAACACAAAACAAACTTAGTCGAGGCTTTAAACCATGTCAAACAACGCCAAAATTACGAATCGCGCATTGAATCAAAATTTTAGTTTTCAAATCTTCCAACTTATATATTTTGCGCCGAAACGTATCAAATCAATTCGGAATGACTTTAAATTTTGCACACAAGTCATAATTGACGAAATGGAGCTATTCTCATTTCTGGAATCAAAATCCGACCTCGTTATCAAAAATTCATCCTTCGGTCGGACTTTCCAAAATCTTATATTTTTCAACTTTCGCCAAAATGTGTCGAATTGTTCTACGGACTTCCAAATCCGAATCTGAACATACGTCGAAGTCTGAAATCACCATACGAAGTTATTGACATCATCAAAATTCTAGTCCGATATCGTTTGCTAAAAAGTCAACTCTCCGATCAACTCTTTCCATTTTAAGCTTCTAAATAAGAATTGTTCTTTTAATTAAATTCCGAATCTTCCGAAAATCAAACTCGACCACGCTCGCGAGTCATAATACATATTGCGAAACTGCTCAAAACCTTAAGTCACTGAACGAGGCATAAATTCTTAAAATGATAAGTCGGGTCGTCCTCGAACGTGCTAAGAATTATTCTCAGGTTACCAAATTGATGATTTTACTTTTACACATATACTCACGGTTGATCCCACATTACCGCATTTGAGATAAGCCCGACAACACCGTCTCCTTTTGAGATTATTTCTTTTATCCATATTTGTGAAGTTTAAGACCAATTTCTTACACTCCAAATATTTTCAAAAAGGCCTGATTTTCACAATAACGCACGGTATTAATCTCAACTGGCTATAGCAACTCATGCCTACGCACACATCAACTTTCTTGATAGTGTTGAAGTACTTCGAAATTATTCTGGGGTGTTACATTCTCTCCCGTTTAGGATCATTTGCCCCCAAACACATAACATAACTTATCTCTTCTTTTGCAAATCTCAATTCTCCAAATTTTACTAACTCCCAAATTTTCCAGAAATTTCGGCGGAGTCTCCCCTGTACTTGGGCATATTCACCTGCCATAGTAACACCAAAACAACTCCTAACAACACATCCACAACCCAACAAAATACCACAAGGTATATATCAATAACACTAATCTCAGCATTACAAGCACTGTATTATCATAATGATATCATGACATGAAACACATCATATGTATACCCATCACCATATCCCTAGTCTTAAAAGCTGTTCATAATTAATTCCAGCATCATTAATAAATCTCATATTAACCACCACCTCATTTCAAAATTTCACAATACTAACAACAAAATGTGAGGCATGAAGACCTTGTAAGTATTTACCCGACTTAACGAGTCATATTTAACGCCACCTGGGCGCTCACCTCATAGACTAAAACTCAATGTTTATAACACAAAAATGGTTGAATATGCACAAAAAATATACAAGAATTATCAAATAGGCCTAACAGGCATGGCTCCCTATTAATATATTGTACAAATTAAATTTCAAACAGGGAGAATTTTAAACTCATAAATATTTCACCACAAGGACCTCGTCTTTATATAACTTCCACCGTGGCTAGCCCGGTTTAAATATTTCACATCATATATAAAATGCGAGGATCTCGTCCTCAACTCCAAATCACAAGTATTTTGCACATTGTGCCAACTGAAATTTTAATTTCCTTTTTTTCTTTTTTTTTCAATATATTTCATAAAATTGGAATCTATTATTCCAAAATACATCAAACCCACTGTAATGAATATTAAAAGTTACTTTTGGACTTATAGTCCTCAATGGTGCCTAAAAATAAAATGACAGACACGGGATCACATCTTCAAATCTCCTAACATGGATAAACATATAAGTGGGTCACAAAATTTACGAAGCTCACCCATAAAAGGCCATAAGCGGAGCATGATAGGAGGACTCACCTCAATATTCAAAACCGAATCAAATTAAGGGGAAAATATCCTTTTATAATAAAATCAGGATCGTACCTGTAACGTTACCATCTGGTGTATTGGCCTCAGCCAAATCATAGCGATTATATCAACGGGTCGGGTCTCCACCTCTTAGGTGTCCACTACCCGCCTGTATTCCACCTCTAGCTGACTGTGCACGTGGAGTATTAACTTGAATAAAGCTTGTAGCTTGAGTGCTCTGGTGAAATCCACCTCTCCCAAGTCTGGGACAATCTCTCATGATGTGGCTAGCATCACCACACTCATAACTACTCCTCTGCGGGTTCGGCTACTCATACTGAGTCTCTGCCGGATAACTGGAATAACCATTATAGGAACCCCGTGCCAGTGGTGCATTAAAAGAACTTACTGTAGCACCCCGAGTATTCTGAAATTATTTTTGTGACCTCGCTGGTACTGAAATGTAGAATTATTAAGGAAGCGGGAATACTGCAAGTCCCAGTATCATCCCATACCAATCTCAGCTCTTAATCATATACAAATTTTGGAGAACCTTTCAATACCACATAAATACATCTAAGGCCAAAACTGATATAACACATGACCCCACAATCTGATCGTTGATAGTGGACTCCCCTCACTTGGCGTGAAGCCATAGGGCACATTCTGATGATCCATAATACTAACCTTCATCGCTCGTACGACTCCGATCATAAGACATCTCAACCCATTTATTTGGCGCATGTCATCCTTGTTACAGTTAAACTCGCTTCCTCTAGTGCCTTGGTTGCGCACGTACCCTTCGTTAAATAGAAATCTCATACGAACTACATAGTCTTTAATACCACCAGCTATTTCAGATCTACATCCACCTCATGACCCTATCACAATTAAGATGATTAGGCAATTAATTAAACCTTCTTAATATCATACTTATCAACCAGATGTCAGAACCTGCTGCACCCCAATGTGTACAACTGAATGATCTCTCAATACTTCCGCATCCTCTATCTGGATGGCACATTGTAATAATGGTTAAGCAACCCTGGCTCTCTTTTAACCCCTCTATAGTATCACGAACTTGGCGCATAGTTGATACCGAGTACGCAATTTCATACACGAGTGGATGCAAAAGAACATAAGATATATGCTTCAAGCTGAATAAATGTCGCACGATGAGGAATGAAAGACGTGAAAAACATTTTCCTACTAGCTTTGTAGCCTCTCTAAGATAAGTACAGACATCTCCGTACCGATCCACAAGACTCTACTAAACTCGTTAGTGACTCGTAGAACCTATGAGCCTATAGCTCTAATTCCAACTTATCACGACCCAAATTCCCACCACAGGCGTCGTGATGGCACCTAGTCTCTAAGACTAGGTAAGCCGATTTCTATTACATTTTGAAGCCATTTTAAAATAAAAAAAATATGTAACCAAAACTAACAGCGAAATAAATATGAATATACAACCTCCCAAGACTGGTAGTACTGAGTCACGAACTCTAACTGAATACATGGAATGATCACGAGGACCGAATATACAACATTGTGTGATTAAAAATTAACATTACAATAAAATGAAAAGACTCCAAGGGACTGCGATGACCAAACAACTCTACCTTGAATCCTTACGGTCCTACTTTAACTCTGCTCAAGTACGATATCTCCAATACCTGGCTCTACACAAAAATGTGCAGAAGTGTAGTATGAGTACACCACGGTCGGTACCCAGTAAGTATCAAGACTAACCTCAGTGGAGTAGAGATGAAGTACAGTCAAGACACTTACTAGTCTAATAACCTGTGCAATATAATATACAAAATAGTAGGAAACAGATAACAATAAGGTCATCATAAATCAACCAGTGATATGCACAGCAAGACAACAAAACACCATTTAATACCGCTCAATAAATAATAAATACAAGTACACCTAATTAAATTAAATTCTTCAAATAAATGTCCTTCACATATAATTCTACCAAATAACTCTCTTTCAAATATAATTTTTCCTCAAATAAATATCTTTCAAATATAATTCTTTCATATAATACTTTCTAAATAAAAATCCTTCCAAATAAATATTTTGAATATAATTCTTCAATTAAAAAGTCACCATGTGACACCTCATTTCATAATCACAAAAATACGGGTCTCAGCCCATTTTCATATTTTTCATAAGCNCAAAATAAATATGCAACAATAATAATGCCCCCAGGTCATCACAAATCAATCCCCGACATAGCCCCTTGTCTCGCCACGTGTGCAATAGTAAAGTAAATGTCGCCTTGTCTCGCCACACGTGAATAATAATGTTTCCACCTTGTCTTGCCATATGTGCAAACCCATATATATATATATAAATAGCCTGCCTTGTCACGCCGCATGTGCATAAATCAATAGTAATAATAGCACGGTAGAAACCTCGTGCAAACACCCGAACAAAACTTCCCAACAATATAACGTGCCAATATCACATCTCATAAATTGTACCTCAAGTTCTCAAATATTACAACATATCATAGATTTGCACATCAAGTGCTCAATTATTACAATTTATCACAGATTGCACATCAAGTGCTCAATTATTACAATTTATCACAGATTGCACATCAAGTGTTCAAATATTACAATTTGTCATAAAATTCAATAATACATAAGTTTTCATAATAAGGAGCCCATGGCTCGACCACAGTGTGCACAAAAGTTTAACAAATATATTCGGGAGTGAACAACTCAACCAATAATATTTCACATAAGAATCAAAGTGGCAATCCCACCAAATCATCATATAGAAACAAAACCAACAAAACTAGAATTTAGGCAAGACAATTAAAGGATTTAATAAGTACCAATAATTTTTCATTTAATACATAAGGCACGTCTAAGGATTTTAACCAATGTGATTTGCACATATAACCCAAGTACGTAGTCGTCACCTCGCGTACTTGGTTTTTAATTACACAAATTGTACATAGGACTTAATGCCTAAGGGGTAATTCCCCCACTCGAGGTTAAGTAAGATACTTACCTTTTTGAAGTTATGCCGATATTCCAAATTCGCCTTCTTGCTTGAATTGATTTCCGAACAGCTCAAATCTATCAAAATTAATTGTATAACTTCATTAAAATTCATCGAAAATAATTTTGAATAATAATACGTCGACTTAAAAATTTATTTCAAAAATCAACAAAAGTCAATGCGGGGCCCGCCCCATAGAACCCAACATAATTTTCATGAAATCCGAACACCCATTTCGATACGAGTTCAACCATACCAATTTTATCGAATTCCAATAACAACTCAACCTCCAAATTTTAAATTTTTGTTTTGGGAAGATTTTGTAAAAATCTTGATTTCTTCCATTTAAATCCAAATTAAATGATGAATATAATCATAGATTCATGAAATATAATCACTTTAGGATATATAACACTTACCTCAACGAAGCTTGTGAAGAATCCCTCAAGAAACGCCCAAATCCGACTCCAAAAATCCCAAAAACGAAAATGGCGAAATGACCATTTTTGGTCCTTAACATTCTGCCCAGTTTGCGCACCTGCGAGGGGCCATTCGCATCTGCGCTTTCGTAGAAGCGGCACCAACGCCGCAGAAGCGGAAGAAGTGACGCAACAGGACTGCCCCATACATCGCAGAAGCGACCTTCAACCTCGCAGAAGCGGCTCTGCATCTGCGATCAAATCTCCGTAGATGCGGATACACCAGAACATTGCCCAACACCAGCTTTTGCCAAATTGTTCCGATTGATCCAAAGCTCTTCCGAAACTCACCCGAGCCCTTTGGGACCTCAACCAAAAATACCAACACATCCTAAAACACAAAACGAACTTAGTCGAGGCTTTAAACCATGTCAAACAATGCCGAAATTACAAATCGCGCATTGAATCAAAATTTGAGTTTTCAAATCTTTCAACTTCTATATTTTGCGCCAAAACGTATCAAATTAATCCGGAATGACTTCAAATTTGTACACAAGTCATAACTGATGAAATGGAGCTATTCTCATTTCCGGAATCAAAAATCCAACCTCGTTATCAAAAATTCATCCTTCGGTCGGACTTTCCAAAATCTTCTATTTTTCAACTTTCGCCAAAATGTGTCGAATTGTCCTACGAACTTCCAAATCCGAATTTGGACATACGACGAAGTCCGAAATCACCATACGAAGCTATTGATATCATGAAAATTCTATTCCGAGATCGTTTTCTCAAAAGTCAACTCTCTGGTCAACTCTTTCCATTTTAAGCTTCTAAATAAGAATTGTTCTTTTAATTAAATTCCGAATCTTCCGAAAATCAAACTCGACCACGCCCGCGAGTCATAATACATATTGCGAAGCTGCTCAAGACCTTAAGTCACTGAACGGGGCATACATTCTTAAAATGACAAGTCGGTTCATTACACACCACGCCTCTACGATGCCTTTGTCGCTTCTATGACTATCGCACCTGCGCAAAACCAGCCGCAGGTGCGATCACACCAGAACCAGCAGCCTTCAGCAATGCACTATGCAATGAAAGTGATCCGAACCTCGTCTGAAATGCATCTGAGCCACTCGGGACCCCGTCCGAATATACCAACAAGTCTGAATATATCAAAACGATGAATCGCACCTCAAAACGAACTTAATGAACTTTGAACTTTTCAATTTCCAAAACTCGTACCGAAACATAGAAAATCAACCGAAAATGAACCTAAATATTGCACACAAGTCCCAAATGACAAAATCAAGCTATTCCAATTTCCGGAATCACAATCCGAATCCGATATCAAAAAGTCCACTCCCGGTCAAACTTTCTAAAAATCCAACTTCCGCCATTTTAAGATAAATTCCACTATAGACCTCCAAATCATAATTCGGATACGCTCCTAAGTCTAAAATCACCCAACGGACCTACCGAAACCATCAAAACTCCGTTCTGGGTTCAAATTCACAAAAAGTCAAACTTGGTCAACTCTCCCAATTTAAAGCTTCAACAATAAAATCCATTCTTCCAATTTGATTCTGAATAACCTAAAAATCAAAACCGATGATTCACATAAGTCATAATGCATCATACGGAGCTACTCATGCCCGTAAACTACAGAGCAAAGTGCAAGTGCTCAAAACGATCGGTCGGGTCGTTACAGGTTATTTTGAGCATTTGCATTCCGTTCAGCTATTTGAAGTCTTGAGTAGCTTCATATGATGTATTATGACTTGTGTGAATCGTAGATTTTGGTTTTCAGGTGATTCAGAATTGATTTGGAAGAATGAATTTCATATGTGAAGCTTTAAGTTGAAAGAGTAGACCATGTTTGACTTTTGAGTATTTGACCTCGGATCGGAGTTTTGATGGTTTCGTTAGGTCCGAATGGTGATTTTGGACGTGGGTGTATGCCTTGATTTGCATTTGGATATTTCTAGTAGGTTCCGACACTAATTGGTGAAAGTTGGCAATTTGAAGGTTTAAAATGTTCATAGTTTAACTAGGAGTTGACTTTGATGATATCGGGTTCGCATTGTGGTTCCGGGAAATGGAAGATGCTATATGGGACTTGTGTGCAAAATTTGAGTTCATTCTGAGTTGTTTTGATATGGTTCAGCACGAGTTTTGGAAGTTGAAAGTTCAAAAGTTCATTAAGTTCAATTTGAGGCGCGATTCGTGGTTTTGATGTTGTTATGGGTGATTTGAGGCCTTGTTATGTGATGGTACTTGTTAGCATGTTCAGATGGAGTTCTGAGGGGCTCGGGCATGTTTCGGATTAATTTCGGACCATTTATCTTTATATTTTCATTGCTGGTTTCTGTTGGTGTCTGGTGCCACAACTGTTCTTTGCGATCGCGAAGATGAAGGTGCGATCGCGTAGAGGAAAATCTGGAGCTGAGTATCTTCTTCTTTGCATTCGCAAATATTCTTCCGTGTTTGCGTAGGTTACTGGAGCTTGAGCATCGTGTTCACGCAAGTGTGCACGCACACACGCAGTGTAGAGCTAGTCTGGGTAGGTCTTCATGACTTCTTCATCGCGTTCGCGTGCCTAGGGCCGCGTTCGCGTAGAGATTCTTTGAAGCTGAGAATTTTGTTCTTTATGATCGCGAAGCTAGTCTCACGATCGTGTAGAGTATTTTAGGGGAAGTGCATTTTTCTTCTTCGCAATCGCGATTCATTGATTCGTCCAGTGATTATAAGTACTCTATTTTTGGGGGTTTCGGCCATTTTTACCTATTTGGAGCTACGGAGCTCGGATTGAAGCGATGTTTGAGGTGATTTTTACCACATAGATTGGGGTAAGTGTTCTGTACTCGGTTTTGATTATATTTCATGAATCTATCTTTATTTTTGGCAATTGGTTGATGATTTCAAAAGAGAAATTGTGAGTTTTTGTCTAAAATTTTAAAAAGTGAATTTTTGAGTTTTGAGCATCGATTCAGAGTCGGATTTGAGTGAAAATAATATGGTTGGACTCGTAATTGAATGAGTTATCAACTTTTGTGACTTTTTTGGGTTCCAATATGGGGGCACGGGTTTGAGTTTTTGATTGACTTTGGGCTTTTGATTAAGATTCCATCTTTATTGATTGGGTTTGCTTCCTTTGGTATTATTTGATGTTATCGAGTTGACTTTTGCTAGTTTTAAGCCGTTCGGAGGTCGGTACGCACGGGATGGTGTTTCCAGAGTATTATTTGGCTTGCTCGGTATTGAATTTGTCTTGTCGAGGTAAGTAACACTTCTAAACTTGGTGCTGAGGGTATGAACCCCTGGATATACGTGTTATGTATTTGGTGTTGAGGTAATGCACATGCTAGGTGACGGTCGTGTGGGCATGCACCGGGTGAATTATGACTCGGTTGATTCTATTGTACTGTGTAGTTACCTAATCTTGTTTTTATCCATGAAATTTCTACATGCTAGAGTAATTGAGGTGTGATCCATGTTAGGAACCATGTTTAGGCTATATATTTATTCTGTTGGGACCCACTGAGGTGATTTCTGTTGTTGAGTTATTTGCTTAAATTACATTTACATACTCAGTCATATTCATTTATTGGCATATCATATATCAGTCTCTGTTATCATTTGTTGTCACATCATGTCATGATTGTTTGGGACTGATTGGCATGAGATTTGTGAGCCTGAGAAATTGGAGAGATTGATGACTGAGTTGGGGCCTGAGGGCCGGATTGTGAGTGTGAGCACCTACTTTGTCAATTTCCTCGATTGGGGATTTTAAAATAAACCGGTAACTTGGGACACCATCATAATTATTCCAAGTGGCGACTCGATTAAATAAATAATCACATTTCGAATAATGTCACTTTAATTGGAAAAACTCCCCTATCCCTCGGGAAAAAAGAGATGTGACAGTGAGTGATATTGATGGGATCGGGCTGCACATTGTAGTAGGCCATATTGGATTTATATATATTATTATTGATGGGATCGAGTTGTACGCCATAGCAAGCCATATTGGCTTTTTATATACTATTATTGATGGGATCGGGCAGCACGCCGCAGTAGTACTTGGCTTTATATTAGTGCTTGGGTAGGATCCGCCCCTCCGGAGTTTGACACACCAGTAGTAAGCGTATGTACTGTACAGTGCTGAGTGACTGAGTGTGCTGAGTGATTGAGCGTGATGAGTGGGAGTTCGAGACAGTGCTATTGAGTACTCTGAGAGTGTGAGCACATGACTTCATCACCGTGATGCATTTCATTTGACATGTATACTTGATATGCAGGCATAGAGATGCATTTTCTCATGCCACACAGTTTTATCACATTCAAGACTTCACATGCACATTGACATAGAGATGTACTTTACTCATGCTATCTGAAATTGAAACATCTTATCTGTTATTTAAAGTTTTTAGGAAAAATCATAGATTTCTGACTTACTCACATTTTGGTGATTTCAATGGAAGATTTGGGTTTTACTATTATACTTGAGAAGCATGCCTATTTTCCATAACTTTGAACGAGCTAAGCATTATATCTGTGAGTTATTTCTTGTACTACTTTTATTATATCGTGATGAGTTGTTGTTGGACTCTGACTGTTGTCCAAGCACATCACTACTTTCAACCTAAGGTTAAGTTTGTCACTTATTGAGTACATGTGGTCGGTTGTACTCATACTACATTTCTGCACCTTGCGTGCAGATTTTGGAGCGGATGTTGCTGTATATGGAGGAAGCTGGCATTGAAGAAGTACCTGCGTTCCAGTTTTAGTTGCATCTTGTTCATGGTAGCTTTAGATTTAATAAAATCTATTTATGCACATTTCAAACAGATGATGTAATTATTTCATACTAGATTTGTAAACTCTAAATCTTAGAAGCTCATGATTTGTACTACCAGTCCTTAGGAATTCTTTGTATAAAAGTTCAGTTATATTATCATTATTTCTCTCTATAAATCTCATTCGAATTGGATTATTGCTAATAGGCTTACCTAGCGGGTTGGGTTAGGTGCCATTACGACTAGTTGGATTTTTTGGTCGCGACAAGTTGGTATCAGAGCTCTAGGTTCATAGGTTCTACGAGTTTGGATTGGTTGAGAAAGTTGACTTGACCGTCACAAGGATGAATGCGAGCTTAGCAAATGATTTGAGGTATTATATGGTTTGTGTTACATGAGATTATGAAGGATTTAGTTGAATCTCACTGTGGTATTATAGCAGTAATAGAGTATTGGCATTGTGAGTTATCGAGTGTTTTTATCTATGGCTTTGAGCCAAGTAGTGGAGTCTGCTATAAACGATTTGATTGCATGGTTACGTGTTGTATTGGTTTTGGTCTGAGGCATACTTGTGGATCGGTTATGACTTTCAGAGGCTGGTTTTGAGGATGGCATAAGCAAGGAAATTTCTTGATTTATGTTGTAGTATACCTTATGGATATATAGAAGTCTTGGAATGATTTGGGTTTGTTAAGCGTGATGGATGTTATGTACTAAGAAAAGGAATTCACCCGGTTGCTTAGAGGTGTGGATTATTTCTTTGGATGCTGTCATGCTAATGGGGCACAGGTCGTTCGCCCAGTTTGGGCGGTGTAATTGAGATTTGAGTAGAGTGGATGGCTCTCGAGAGGGTTCTAATAGATTCAAGATTTATATGTAGGAATTGGGAATTTTCAAGATTTGTATATGGCTAGAATCTGGGATTCGCATTGGATGGTGTCGAGATTCGTGGCATTTCTATATAATTATGGATTCTACATTTCAGTATTAGGAAGGTAAAGGAAATAATTTTAGATTCACAGGAGGTCTCTTCAGAGTGGGTGTCTCAGTTGTGGTACTTTTAGGGTGCTTAAGAGGGAATACAACGGCTTATGGGCCTTAGGGCAATGTGGTTTTATGCTAGGATCTCTTGTGGTGAGATTTGGGTAAGGATTGTGTCGTTCTAGCAAGGATAAGTGTCAACTTGAGGGTAATTCAAAAGGAATTCGGAGAAATATGACACCTTAGTAGTAGGTGGGATCAGTATGGTAATGGTATGCTCGGTGCTTTTAGTTTTTATGATGAGGTGAGGCTTTACGGGTGCTTTGTGGCAATACTCTTGGATTTGGAAACCTGCGTGGCTTGGTTGAGTTAGAGGGATTCAGTTCTAATATCTGGGTTATGTGCAAATGGATTTCAAAGTGTTCTTGATGGTTTCTACCACGGTATGAGATGGATATTATCTACAAGTGTGAGGAGCATGTTGCGTATTGTGATTTTACTCTGGATGAGATCAAATGTAAGGTTTATGACTGATTGGGTATGTATTCTGCTTGTGACTCAAAGTTGATTATGAGATTCTCGTGCTTTTCTCATGATGGCATGATAGATGCGGTGCATACTGTGAGATTGAGATTTGCATTTACAAGGTGGCAGTCCAGTTTTGAAGGGATGGTCATGAATTCTTAGACAACATGGACAGTTTCGGGTGATTAGATGAATGTTATTACTACTTGGTAATGCCTGAGAAGGGTGCGTATTTCAGAAGGTGCATTGTATTTTGACTTACGGATGCTTCATTGGTATTGCGATACTCGCCTAGTTGATCGACTGTTGATGTTCAAATTTTGCTACATGGCATAGAATAATTATCTCATGTGATGATCGTGTATGAGAGATGTGTTAGACATTCGGGTGGTGGAGTTGCGATCAGCTATAGTGATTCGTATGTTCTATGGATTTGGAGACTAGGAGTTCTCAGAAGCAGATTAGTTCGTGGTTGTGGACTCTAGAGATGTGGCCAAAGTTAGCTAGATGGTGGTACGTGCTATGGTTTGGTCATTGTGGACTTTGGAGGGCCATTTATCTATTTGGGGATGACTGAATTTGATTTGGGGGCCCAATGGTAGGCCCAATGAGGATGTGCATTCTACATCGGGTCAGATTTGTTGACACAACACCGTTATTGCTGAAGGGTGTGTTATTCGATTAGAGTTGAGCTTGTTTGTTTTCTGATATATTCTATGTGTTACTCTTCTATGCTACAAAGGGATGTGATTCGTTGGTTATGTGCATACCCGATGTGGTTCTGTTTGGGCCTTATAGCAGAATTTGAGGGAGATGGTTATTAGGGTGTTGAATGGTTGATTGCGCCTTGGTTACAGTCTTTCTGGGATATGGTATATTGTTTTATTCACTTCTCCATGGTCATAGTCATGCGCTTCGTGTACTTGATGTCGAATTGCGTGTGGTTGTTGATTTTGAGCATTTTGGCTTGAGGTATTTCATAGGACTGGTGTTGGATGGGGTCATACATTGCAGCGGAATTATGTTGGGATATGATCCTTTGTGTTAGATTCGTGTGTCTTGGTTCTACTTTGTATGATGGTCTCATAGCATTGCGGTTGTGGTGGTACTTGTCGAGCTTGCGGGATGGTTTTCTCATTTGAGTCATCTTCCATTTTGGGTGCATTTGAATTATTGCGTATTGGTGCACGGATTGCATGGTTTGTGGCTTAAGGTTGTATTGGTGTGGCATATCAGTAGAATGGCCATATTGATGAGATAAGGTCATTGGACATAGAATGGATACTATCGAATTTGGTTACGGTATGTTTGGAAGAATAATATTGGAAGTCGGCTTAGGATTTGGCTTTGGTTCTTGTCGGATGAGAGAGAGAGCTCCATGACCTATTGACCTGATAAGTGGCTATGCGTTTCTGCGTGTTTCTTTGATCATTGACAGTGTATGAAGTTTTTGGAATGAAGTATTATTTGATATGAGGTTTATTACCGGTACCGGGTTTGTTTTGAGCAGTTACTGTGATTGGAAATTTATGCTACGAGTATGCGAGTTATGTGGTATATCATGTGATTTCATCTTGAGTTATGGTTATGGCTTGATACAACTTCTGCAGGCTTATGAAGTGTGTAGATGCAAGATTCAGGTCTTGTAAAGAATTCATGATGTTGAAATTGGGTTCTAAGGCTTACGAACTAAGGTTAAAGTAATGATCTTCAGTTATGTTGTGTTGTTAGGCTTACATGGATTGGGGTGACATGGGATCACCCCCGGGTATATGCATGGTAAGGTTACACGGTGATTTGATGGCTTTGGAACGACTCTAGGCACGTTCGAGGACGAACGTATGTTTAAGTGGGGGAGAATGTAATGACCCAACCAGTCATTTTGAGCATTTGCATTTCGTTTAGCTATTTGAAGTCTTGATTAGCTTCATATGATGTATTATGACTTGTGTTGAATCGTCAGTTTTGGTTTTCAGGTGATTCGAAATTGATTTGGAAGAATGAACTTCATGTTTGAAGCTTTAAGTTAGAAGAGTTGACCAAGATTGACTTATGAGTATTTGACATTGGATCAGAGTTTTGATGGTTTCGTTAGGTCCGGATGGTGATTTTGGACTTGGGCGTATGCCCTTATTTGCATTTGAATATTTCTAGAAGATTTTGGCACTAATTCAGGAAAGTTGGCAATTTGAAGCTTTGGAATGGTCATAAGTTTGACTGGGAGTTGACTTTGATTAGATCAAGTTCGGATTGTGGTTCCGGGAATTGGAAGAGCTTCCTTATATCATTTGGGACTTGTGTGCAAAATTTGAGTTCATTCCGAGATGTTTTTATATGGTTCGACACACGTTTTGGAAGTTGAAAGTTCAAAAGTTCATAAAGTTCGATTTGAGGCGTGATTCGTGATTTTGATGTTGTTAAGGGTGATTTGAGTCTCGAGTAGGCCCGTGTTATGTTATGTTACTTGTTGGAATATACAGACAGGGTTTAGAGGGGATCGGGCGTGTTTCGGATCGATTTCGGACCATTTTGCTTCATATTTTCATTGCTAGTTTTTGCTGGTGTCTAGTGCCCCAACGATTTTACCACATGGATTGGAGTAAGTGTTCTCTACTCGGTTTTGATTATATTTCATGAATCTATCTTCATTTTTGGCAATTGATTGATGATTTCAAAAAAGAAATTGGGGGGGTGGGGGGGTTGTCTAAAATTTCATGAAGTGAATTTTTGAGTTTTGAACATCGATACGGAGTCGGATTTAAGTAAAACTAGTATGGTTGGACTCATAATTGAATGGTTTGTCATATTTTGTGAGTTTTGTCAAGTTCCAAGGTGCGTGCCCGGGTTTGACTTTTTGGTTGACTTTGGACTTTTGATTAAGATTCCATCTTTATCGATTGAGTTTGCTTCCTTTGTCATTATTTGTTGTTCTTGAGTTGCTTTGGCTCGTTTTGAGCCGTTCGGAGGTCGGTACGCATGGGATGGTGTTTTCAGAGTGTTGTTTAGCTTGCGCGGTATTGGATTTGGCTTTTCGAGGTAAGTAACACTTCTAAACTTGGTGCTAAGGGTATGGACCCCTTAATATACGTGTTATGCATTTGGTGTTGAGGTGACATACATGCTAGGTGACGGGCGTGTGGGCGTGAACCGTGTAAATTATGACTCAGTTGATTCTGTGGTACGGTGTAGTTACCTAATCTTGTTTTTATCCATTAAATATTTACGTACTAGAGTAATTGAGCTCTGATCCATGTTAGGAACCACGTTTAGGCTATATGCTTATTATGTTGGGACCCACTGAGGTGATTTATGATGTTGAGTTATTTGATTAAATTGCATTTCCATACTCAGTCATATTCATTCATTGGCATATCATATCTCAGTCTCTATTATAATTTGTTGTCTTATCATGTCATCATATTTTGGAGCTATTTCGCATTAGATTTGAGAGCTCGAGAGACTGGAGAGATTAATGACTCAGTTAGGGCCTGAGGGCCGGATTATTTGTGATATTGATGGGATCGGGCTTCACGCCCCAGCATGCCATATTGGCTTTATATATATTATTATTGATGGGATCAGGCTGCACGCCGCAGCCGGCCATATTGGCTTTATATATATTATTATTGATGGGATCGGGCTACACGCCGCAACAAGCCATGTTGGCTTTATATTAGTGCTTGGGGAGGATCCGCCCCTCTGAAGTCTGACATACCAGTAGTGAGCGCAGGTACCGTACAGTGCTGAGTGACTAAGTGTGCTGAGTGATTGAGCGTGATGAGTGGGAGTTCGAGACAGTGATATTGAGTACTCTGAGAGTGTGAGAACATGACTTCATCACTGTGATGCATTTCATTTGACATGTACACTTGACATGCATGCATAGAGATGCATTTTCTCATGCCACACAGTTTTATCACATTCAAGACTTCACATGCACATTGACATAGAGATGTACTTTCCTCATGCTATCTGAGATTGAATTATCTTATCTATTGTTGGAAGTGTTTGGGAAAAATCACATATTTCTGACTTACTCACATTTTGGTGATTTTGGTGAAAGATTTGGGTTTTACTGTTATACTTGAAAAGCATGCCTATTTTCCATAACTGTGAACGAGCTGAGCATCATATCTTTGAATTATTTCTTGTACTACTTTTATTATATTGTTATGAGTTATTGTTGGCTATCGGTGTTGGACTCTGACCATTGTCCAAGCTCATTACTGCTTTCAACCTAAGGTTAGGTTTGTTACTTATTGAGTACATGCGGTCGATTGTACTCATATTACACTTTTGCACCTTGCGTGTAGATTTTGGCGTTGATGTTGCTCTGTATAGTAGAAGCTGGCATTGAAGATGTACCTGTGTTCTGGTTGTAGCTGCCTCTTGTTCATGGTAGCTTTAGATTTATAAAAATCTATTTATGTACATTTCAAACAGATGATGTAATTATTTCATACTAGCTTTGTAAACTCTAGATTTTAGAAGCTCATGATTTATACTACCAGTCCTCGGGAATCTTTTGTATAACAGTTCAGTTATATTATCATTATTTCTCTCAGTAAATCTTATTTGAATTGGATTGTTGCTAATTGGCGGGTTGTGTTAGGTGCCATCACGACTAGTTGGATTTTTGGGTATGCACAAATAATCAAGGAAATTGCAAGTAAAGAGGAAATGCAAAATCCAACAAAACACTGG
Source organism: Nicotiana otophora (assembly GCA_000715115.1). Lineage (NCBI taxonomy): Eukaryota > Viridiplantae > Streptophyta > Magnoliopsida > Solanales > Solanaceae > Nicotiana > Nicotiana otophora. The sequence continues at coordinate 265,421 of AWOL01S0011090.1, read as the reverse complement.
CCAGATTTCCTCACTTTTCCATATCAGTTCCAAACCACTGATAAGTATTCCCAATATCCGCGTGTACACCATCAAGAGAGAAACATTAGAGGGTGACCATAGGGGGATGAATCCGTATCCACATGCTGCACGGAGAACTCACAGAGAACTCTCCAAGTAGTCTCCTTGACTTTCTGTCCTCTCCACTACACCTTCACTGAAGCTATATATTTTGACCTTAACTTTCGAACCTGCCGGTCCAAAATGGCCACTGGCTCTATATCATAAGTCAAATCCTCATCTAACTGAACTGTGCTGAAGTCCAAAACATGAGACGGATCGCCGAAATACTTTTGGAGAATGGAAACATGAAACGCTGGATGAACACTCGACAAACTAGGTGGCAATGCAAGCTTGTAAGTCACCTCCCTAGTCCTCTCAAGCACCTCAAAAGGACCAATATACCAAGGGCTCAACTTGCCCTTCTTTTTGAACCTTATAACACCTTTCAAAGGTGAAAATCCAAGATGTACCTTCTCCCCCACCATGTAAGCAACATCACGAACCTTTCGATCGGTGTAACCCTTCTCTCTAGACTATGCCGTGCAAAGCCGATCCTGAATCAACTTAACCATTTCCAAAGCATCCTGAACCAAGTCAGTACTTAGTAGCCTAGCCTCACCCGACTCAAACTAACCAACCGGAGACCGGCATCGCCTTCCATACAAGGCCTCAGAAGGAGCCATCTGAATACTCGATTGGTAGCTCTTGTTGTAGGCAAACTCTGCAAGCGGAAGAATTGATCCCAAGAACCCCCTAAATCCATGACACAAGCACGTAGCATATCCTCCAATATCTGAATGGTGCGCTCGGACTGTCCGTCTGTCTGAGGGTGGAATGATGTACTCAACGCAACCCATGTGCCTAGCTCTCGCTCCACTGTTGTCCAAAATTGTGATGTGAACTAAGTTCCCCGATCTGAAATAATAGACACCGACATACCGTGGAGGCGAACAATCTCGCGGATATAGATCCCAGCCAACTGCTCCGAAGAATAGGTAGTCCCAACTGGAATGAAATGTGGGGGCTTAGTCAACCGGTCCACAATAACCCAAATAGCATCAAACTTATTCAAAGTCCGTGGGAACCCTACTACAAAGTCCATGGTGATACGCTCCCATTTACATACAAGAATATCAAGCCTCGGAAGAAAACCGCCCGACCTCTGATGCTTGTACATGACCCACTTACAATTCAGGCACCGAGCTAAAAACTCCACTATGTATTTCTTCATCCTCCTCCACCAATAGTGTTGCCCCCAAGTCTTGGTACATCTTTGTGGCACCCGGATGAATGGAATACCGCGAACCGTGGGTCTTCTCAAGAATCAACTCACGTAGTCCATCCACATTGGGCACACAAATCCGACCCTGCATCCATAACACCCCATCATCTCCAATAGAAACTTCCTTGGCATTACTGTGCTGAACCGTATCCTTAAAGACAAGCAAATGAGGGTCGTCATACTGATGCTCTCTGATGCGATCATATAACGAAGACCGAGAAATCACACAAGCTAGAACCTGACTATGCTCCAAGACATTTAACCTTATGAACTGATTGGCCAAGGCCTGAACATCTTATGCAAGCTATCTCTCCCCAACAGGAATAAATGCAAGGCTACCCAGACTCACCGCCTTCCTACTCAAGGCATCGACCACCACATTGGCCTTTCCGAGATGATACAAAATAGTAATATCATAGTCCTTTAGCAAATCCAACCATCTCTGCTGACTCAAATTTATATCCTTTTGCTTGAACAAGTGTTCAGACTCTGATTATCCGTAAATACCTCGCAAGACATGCCGTAGATATAATGTCTCCAAATCTTCAACGCATAAACGATGGCTTCCAACTCCAAATCATGAACATGGTAATCCTTCTCACGAGGCTTCAACTGGCATGAAGCATAAGCAATCACTCTACCCTCCTGCATCAAGACACACCTAATACCAATCCGAGAAGCATCACAATATACTGTATAAGAACCCGATGCTGAAGGTAAAACTAGAACTAGAGCTGTGGTCAAGGCAGTCTTGAGCTTCTGGAAGCTCTTCTCACACTCATCCGACCACCTGAATGGAGCATGATGTTTGGCTATAATTTTATATTTTTAGTGCATTGTTTACCTTATATTTTAGTATTTTAATGCTAAATTATACTACGTTTTTGCTTAATTGAGTATCTTTTATGTATAGGTACTTTGGAGATGAAATTGGGAGCAAAGTAGAGATTTGATGTGTATTTTATACACTACAAGAATGGATTCATTATTATTTAATTATTGGATATATAATGATTAAAGTTTAATATTACAAAAGAAGACAAAAGAAACGATTGCAAAGAAATGAAAAGTTAAGTAGAAGAATGAGAAACGAAGTAGATTGAAAAGTTAGGCAGCATTGAAAGAACGCCCAAGCAAATGTGAAACCTTTCTGGTTTTAGCGCCAGGGCCAGCGCCTCGCGCTGGCCTGGACCCTACATGCGGGATTTTTCTTATTTCGTCCGGAACAAGGTTATTTCGGCCCTACACGGTCCCAACTCGTATAAAAGGTGTCCTAAACCTATTTTGGAAAAGGAGAACGTTTTTGGAGAGGAAACCATAAGCACATAGCTGCCGTGGAGGCCGAAATTTATCAAATTCCATCTTTCTTCCGCCAAACTTAGTAATTTTTATGTTTCTTTGTATGATTTGTTGTTTGGTTACCATGTCTATATGGAGCTAAACTTCACATTCTAGGGTTGTGCTTCTTTCATGAATATTATTTTTCGGATATTAATTTTAGTTTCTTAGTTTATTGTATTGGTTTATATGTTCAATCATGCGCTTAATTATTTAATTGCTTGATCACCAATTAAATACTATCTACGAATCTAGAATTGAACTCAAAATTGGAAATTCTAGATTGCATATAGGATTGAGTAGAGCAAGTTCTTGAACTTGGACATGGGGAATGGATTCGCGGTTAGGATAGACATATACCTAATTACCTTGCTTGGTTGATGTACAGAAATTATAAATGCGTTCTTGTTAGTTCTAATTTCATAGACATATAGGTGTTAGGTTAGCTTGAATAAGCGAATAAGAACTCGACAGATTCTTATTAGCAATATTAACCCTGTCAACCAATAAGCTAGATAAATTAGTTAGTCAATTTAATTGAAGAATACAATAGGAATGTTAGATAGCCCATAACCCTGGATCGTTTTCATTACATTGATAACATAAAAATCTAATATTCCTTTGTTCAAAGTCCATTATTTATTTTCTTTTTAGTTTAGTTACTTTAGCATCACTACTTTTGGGTTTAATTCTTGTTCAGATAATTAGCATAGTCTAGTTTAGTTAATAGTTAATCATGTCCTCGTGGGTTCGACATCCGATTTTTAATCACTTTATTACTTGACGACCGTGTATACTTATGTGTGCGTTTCTCCGCAATAAGTTTTTGGTGCCGTTGTCGGGGACTTAGAATTAGCTATTATTTTTCTTTTTGATTAAAGTCAAATTGTATTAATCAAAAGTATATATGTACATAGCCAAGTAGTTGCTGACCAGCTACTATCCAGAATCTGAATCAAGTCCTAGATTACACGTTTCATTCACACCTAATACAAGTCTAGGCATTGCTCCAAACAACCTGGGAAACAAAAGATACACACTAAGTAAATCTATCTAAGCTATGTAATGTCTGCTGCTATGATGGGTGCCTTCTTCCTCTAGTGTGCACATGTAGCACAATTTCCCTGCAGATTTTGTGTTCCTCAAAAATGCCTTGCTGGAATCTAATCATGTTCCTTTCCCTCCATATACTGTATATTAGCATAGCAAATACATAACTAGCGATTGCAGCTCTGCCTATCTTCTTTCTAGCCATTCTGCATGCCTAGGTAGGCTCCTCTTTCCGTCCATTGATGTTCCTTTTCATGCCTAACCATACCAGTAATCTGGTCCATACTCTGTTAGTTACTGGGCATTCAAAGAATAGGTGCTGCAGTGTTTCAGTAGTAGCTTTGCAGAAAGCACAATCCCGAGGCACCTGTTGTGAGTACCTAATTTTTTGACTATATTTGAATTTTTATCACCTTCTACTATATAAATATATTTAGAAAATTAGTATATATATGTTTTTAGCTTTGTTACATTTTTTTAATACAGGGTACGAATTAAAAATAATTTAAAAGGTCAGATTATTACTATTAATATTATTTTTATTTTTATCTTTATTTTAAAATAAAATAAATTTAAAAAAACATAAAAAATTCAATATTGTTTTTAATTTTCGAATGGGAATAAAATAATAGGAAAATTAAAATTATGGAATAAAAAAGTAAAAGTAAAAGTAGGTGAAAATTGTTTAATAAATAAGTAAAATAAAGTGGAAAATTAAAAAAATAAAAGTAAAAGAATTTGGAAATTTTAAAAAATGAAAAGTAAAAGAAATTTGGAATTAAAAAATAAAAGTAAAGGTAGGTGAAAATTTAAAAAGAAAAGTAAAAGAAAGTGAAAATTAAAAATAAAAGAAAAGTAAAATAAGTGAAAAATAAAAAGAGAAAAGAGTAAAATAAAAAAATAAAAGTAAAAAAGTGGGAAATTAAAAAATAAAATTAAAGGAAAGTGGGGAATTATTATTTTTAAAAAAAGAAGAAAAATGGGAAGTGAGAATTCTTTTTAATTAAAAAATAGTAAATAAAAAAATATGAAACAAATCCAAATTCTTTTTATATAAATAGAAGACAAATGTGAGGAGAAAGGGGAAAAGGAGAAAAAAAGAAGGAAGGAGGGAATTGAGACAAATTATTTTTCTTCTTCTACGCTAAGGGAATTTCTACTCGTGTCATTCTTTCTTCGTCTTTCTTTCGAAAAATCCAACAAGTCATCACCCAAAACCCAACAAAAATATTTCATAACATCCCTTTTTTACCCGCCAAAAAGTGGAGTCAATAGTCGAGGTTGAGGATTCCGTTGGAGCTCCGTTTACTAGGTTTGATGTTATTCGTCGCTTATGCTTGTTCGATGTTCGTCTGAGTTATTGTACCTATTCTTGGGGACTCATTTAATTGGAAATTTTGCATTAAAGATTTATTCTTCCCTCTGTTCTTTTTATCTTATTTCATGTGATTTTATTTATTTACCTTTAAATTACATAAATAATAATGTAAGTTAGTCCTTAAATGCTATATGCTTAATCATATTTTTGAAAATATGGTATTCAAACTTGCTTTAAAGTTGGGAAGATTTGGACCCTAATGAGTTTGGGATTCAATTGTTAGGCTAAAGGGTATTGGTATATGATAGTTTAGTTATTCAAATATCTAAAATCATACACTTCTTTCACAAGTAATTCCATAATTCATGACCTAACAATAATCTTAAAGTTTAGGAAGAATAATGAACATCTTTAGAGTGCTTTAGGTGCTCTTTTAATTAGTTTATCGCGATTATGTATATGTTCGCGTGGCATAATTGTGATTTTCAAAATTAAAACTGAAGTATGTGTTCACGCAACTTTGGTAAAAAAATCTTAATATTAATAAAATGCTATTAATTGTGTACATGTACGCGTGACATGATTTTGGCACAATAAACAAAACGAATTCACACACGTGATTCGTTTCAAAGAAAATTCTATATTTTAATAATTAAAAGCGGATAGATAAAATATGAAAACCAATAAATCATAGTTTATCCACAATTAATTCAAGCCAAATGTAGTCAATAAAGCGACCGTGCTAGAACCACGGGACTCGGGGAATACCTTACACCTTCTCCCCGGTCAACATAATTTCTTATCCGGATTTTATTTTCGCAGAGNGGGGGGGGGGGGGGGGATATAAAATAGGTGTGACAACTCTGGCGACTCTGCTGGGGAGATCTCAAGAATTCGAGCTTGTACATTGACTTTATTTGGCTTTATTAATCTTTGTATATATTGTGATTTATTTGGGCCTAATGTGCTATTTGTGCGTTTTTTACCTCTTTGATATTGTTGAACTGTACATATAAACAGTCTTCTCTCGCACCCCTCTGAGTCTTCTTGAATTTAAATTGGGCATTTGCTTGACATAGCCCACTTTCTTTGAGATAGCCGAGGTGCTTGTCACCCGGTGAAGGATTTTAGTCACACATATTTTAGGCGGAGAGTACCACCAGCTAAGCCGAAAAGTAATGCTACCGGTACGCTGACCCTCCTCGGCTCGAGTTGTCCGCTCGAGTAAGCCAGTCTAGATACCTTCTCCACCAGGATTTAAACCTAGACGAACTAACATCATGCCTGCTATTCCTAGTAGATTCACTTTATTTGCATCCCATGCATTTGACTTAGCGAAACTCGGCATAGGGGCTGAGTCCGTATAAAACAGGTATCCTTTTTGAGACCATCATGTTCACTTATGTGCTACTTGCTACATCATTTGGAAGGCTTACTTGCATTGTTGACCGGCTTTAGAAAATTAGTTGAGCGGAATTATAAACAAAAAATAAATTATCAGATTCAATTTGACCGGCTTTACTAAAGTTTTTTTTAGTAGTCTGGCGTGAGGTGTAAAGATTAATTTTTATAAAATTCAAAAGAGAACATAGTCGGTTTTATTGAACTACGCGGGTTTGATTTCCACCGGATGTGAGATACGTAGGCAACCTCCATCGGGTTCAACCCATATTTTAAAAACAATTGCTATTTTTGTCACCTTTTACTGTTTTGTCCTCGTATTCCGGCAGTTTTGCCAAGACAACCTTTGAACCTCACTCGGGAGTACCGAAGGGCCATTTTTGTAAAAATAGCCTTTTTATTTACTTTTTGTCATTTTGTCCTTATATTTGGTCGTTTTTGCCGAGACAACCTTTAAGCCTTCCGTGGAAGTATCAAAGGGTTGTTTTCGTAATAATAGCCATTTTTCCTACTTTTATCATTTCACCTTTTGTGTCTGCTAATTTCAAAAAAATAATAACAAAAAATAGATCGAGTCCTAACCCTTTTTTATTTTTTGCATATAATTTAGGTAAGTCCTGACCCCTTTTTATCTTAGGTTCACCATGAATTCTCCACAAAGAAGCAGTCAGAAAAGGGTAAGGGATGAGACACCTCCTATGTTCTTGATCAGAGAAAAGACTCCGAGTAGTCTTCGTAATTGGTGGTCTAGTTTTGTTACATGGGAATGGAATCAAGTATTTAAGAACCTCAGGTTCCTCCCAACATTATGGGAATTAAGCCTAACAAAGATTTAATCGAGTCCCTAGTGGATTTTTGGGACCCCGTAAATAATGTCTTCAGGTTCAAAGATTGTGAAATGACGCCTACATTGGAAGAATTAGTTGGGTTTACCAGATTGGGGAGAGACCTTCGTGGGAAAAAGCCTGTTGCTCTCAGAAAAGTTGGTATGAACAACTTTTTGATAAAGTAATGCCTCTGTCGAATTCCAATGGGTTGCTTGGACGAAGGTTGGGTTCCGTTGGAATATTTCTATAACATATTTGGGGACGAGAAAGGGTTTGAGAACTTCTTGGGCACATAATTCGTCAACCAATTGAGTTACGATACCCGGAGGGAGTTGAGAATCTCTGCATTCATGATATCATTTATGGGAACCATGGTCTTTCCAGAGCATGGTGGGTGCATTAGAATTCGATTAGCTGCGATAGTCTCGTATTTTCAAAGTAGCGAGGATCATACTATTCTTCCCATGATTCTGGGAGATATTTTCTGAGCTTTAACCCGTTTCCAAGAGGGTAAAGATTACTTTAAGGGATGCAACATCCTGCTGCAGATGTGGTTCATAGAGCACCTTTATCATCATCCAATAGTAGTAAATTTCAATAATAATTGGCTGAATTACATTGGATGTCACCGGACAGGGCCGCGAGTTGTAATCTTCCAGAGGAGGTGGGGGCCTGGCGAGCATTACTTGGTTCATTGAGTGCTGATAGAATCACTTGGAACTATTATTGGTTCCCTTCTGATAGGGTCATGCATATGTCGATGTATCGCCCGTTCTTTATACTCATGGGTTTTAGAGGTTTCCAACCCTACGCACCCCTACGTGTCATGCGCCAGCTAGGGAGAGAGCAAAACAGGCCCCGACTGAAGACATGCGTCTGTTTGTGTGGGAATTCATGGGAGAGGAACTTCCAAGGGAGTCATATGCACAAAAGGTTTGGTTCGGTGGTCGATTTTTCGACTTGGACGAGATGGTAGCTGATCGTGAACGTGGAGAGGTAAGCCTTGCATACCTTGAGTGGTTTCTAATCCAGCCTATCCCAGAGCAAAGGCCAGAAAGAGTCATATGGAATGTATTTGATTGGGAGGAAGAGATCAATGCCAGAGTTAGAGAAACCGAAAGGGAAGTGGCACAGGAGTACCAATCCCGTATTGACATTTTACAAGAAGATAAGGGCATTCTGGAGAAAGCCATGGACATACAACAGGCTGATTTTGAGCGGAAAATGGCTCAGTGGGCACAAGAGAGGCGAGCACTCAAAGCTCAAATTAGACAGAAAAAAGTGATCACTACCGCTCAACAACAAGAAGAAAGAGAAGGCCAGTTCAAGGTGTTCCGTGATCATGAACGCAGAGGTTTTGTTCCATTAGTCCAAGGTCTAAGGGATCAGATAGGGGGAGTCGAGTCAATCAAGGAGCGCCAGATAGCGGAGTTTGAAATAGAAAGACATCAATACCAAAGTATGATCAATTGGTTGGAGGGAGAGTCACTAGAAATTCGGTGCCACAGAGATATGGCCTTGGAGCGCGAGCATGATGTGCTGGATCTAGCTGAGACTCGTGGTCAGCGAAATCATGAGTTGCATTTGGCTCAAGAACACATTAAGGGAAAGATCCTCGAGGTAGCCACATACACCTCCCGAGCATGCATGAGTTGCCAGGGAATGATGCCTGAGCGGTTTGCAGAAGTATCATTGAACATCGCTCGTCACATATCTACAGACTTAGAGAGGATATATCGTGATGTTGGGGGTCAGCCGCAGGAATAAGTGCTTTGATTACAGTGATGCCATTTGATTCTCCCGCAGAGATTAGAGTCTCCTTTTACTTGGTGTGTTAAGTCTTTTTGTCATTGAGTCTGTAAGAGTCTTTTGGTGTGTTAAGTCTTTTTGTTTTGATTTTTATCTTAAAAAGTGTGTTCTTGTTTAGATGTTCGTCTTTATGTAATTTTGTTTTTGTGTCTTGTATTAAGAAAACAATAGAAGGATTTTGTTTTATACAAATTCAAAAATGGTCATGTCCTTGAACAACGTAATGATTTGATTCATACGGCGATATGATATGTAGGCAACCTCTAAACGATTCGATCAAAATATTTTTGAATGATTCTAAGATGAGGGATAAAATGAGACGTGATTGAAAAAATAAAGAAAAAGAAAAAGAGAAAAAAAATAAAAAAAATAAGAGCGTCAATAAGAAGCAACCCGATAAGACGGAATGAAACATGAAGCCTCCAAAAGCATGTTAGAAAAGCATGTTAGAAATAGTGATAACGTTTCTAACACGTTTTGTTGTCTCTAAAAGTAAAGCTTAAGGTGGTTGGTTTGTGGTGAAACAGGCAACACATCATTACTTCACCAGATCTAAGGAAACGATAGTAATGGCTAACGATGATGAGATCGAGATGGTCAGTGACGACCCCCAGGGTCAGTCAGTTGAGCAAGAGTAAGAGGAAATAAGAAAATTGAGACAACAATAGTCTGATGTATATCAAGCTTGGGTTTCTGGTCAGCCTCCACCCCGGGGTCCTTCAGAGGGAACTTCCACCGTACCCCTGGTTACTCAACCACTGCTCCATGCAACGAGCGATCACATTCTACCACCAGGGTATGTGCCAAACTACAGCCTCCATGCTTCTCCTGGTACCTCTAATGTGCGGCCTCCAATCGCACCGGTCAGGAACACTCCTCTCGTCGTATCTGGCATACCGGTATATACAATCCCGCCACCACCTCCTGTGATGAGGCCAAACAATGAGCCACCATCTCATGCTTATGATAGCAAATACTACTCTCCAAATGTGGCTTTCAGGATCTCAGCTCCATACAATCAAACTCCTTAGTACGAGTCACTAGTGGAAAATGAAAAGCCTGCCAAGACGGTTGAGCCAGATGAGATGGCTAGGAAAATGAAAAGTCTTGAACAGAACATAAAGAACATACAGGGACTAGGTGGTCACAAAAGTGTTTCATTCAGTGATCTATGCATGTTCCCTCATATCCATTTGCCACCAGGGTTCAAGATCCCAAAATTTGAGAAATATGATGGACATGGCGACCCTATCGCCCACTTGAAAAGGTACTGCAACCAGCTAAGGGGTGCAGCTGGAAAAGAAGAATTACTGATGGCTTATTTTGGGGAAAGTCTTATGGGGGTAGCCTCTGAATGGTTCATTGACCAAGATATCTCTCACTGGCATGTCTGGGATGACATGGCCCAAGCATTCGTCAAACAATTTCAATACAACATTGATATTGCACCAGATCTCAATTCCCTGTCCAATATGAAGAAAAAGCTGACAGAAAGCTTTAGGGAGTATGCCATCAAGTGGAGGGAGCAAGCGGCTAGAGTTAAGCCACCCATGGATAATCATGAGTTTATCACTATTTTCCTAGAGGCTCAAAAGCCTATTTATTTCCAAAATATGATGTATGCAATGGGCAGGCCTTTTGCAGAAGCAATCAAGATAGGGGAAATGGTTGAAAATGGCCTAAACATAGGCAGAATTGTAAGTCAGGCTGCTCTCAAATCCACCACCCAAGCAATCCGAAATGGGTCGGGAAGTTTGGCAAATAGAAAGAAGAGAGATGAAGGATGCATGATGACTTCAGGATCTAGGAAAATTCAAAGAGGGGCATCACACCCTTAAGTGCACGTTCAGGAGGGGCAATCCAGCTACCCACAACATTATTACCCCCATCAATTCCTCAGTACTCTATGGGCCCACCACTGTATACAGTGTTTAATACTCAATCCTATGCTCGGCCACCCAATCAACAGGTACAAGAACCAGCTCCAAGAATCCCCCGACCTCAGCAGCAAAATTTTTGGGCACCCTACAATAATCATCCCAGGCAGGATTATGGTCGAGAATAGAGGTCGGTGGAAAAATTCACTCCATTGGCTTAATCATACTCTAGTTTGTTCCAGAAGTTGAAAAAGATGTGCGTGATTGAACCCATCGCTCCCCACCATATGCATCCCTATTTACATAGATTTCAAGAAACTGCTAGATGTGAATATCATTCAGGTGCCCCGGGGCAAAGCACTGATGACTGCTGGACTCTGAAAAGATCCATAGAAAGACTCATTGCTGAAAAATTGATTGTAGTGACAAATGGCGAGGACCCTCCTAATGTGACAAACAACCTGTTGCCAGTACACAATGATGTTTATTTTATGGGAATGATTGACCGAGATCAGGAATACAAGCCGGTTGGTCAAGCAGAAATGACAGTGGGAACGATTCAAGAAGGAACCAAACTGGAAGTAAGTCCAAGCCGAGATGTGCCGTTGATTGCGAAAGGCGCCCCGAGCTCTGAAAAGGTAACTTTATTTGTTCCCAATGTCTCAAGGTTGGAAGTTCGCTCCAATGTTCTAATCCCAAGGTTGTATGACCTTGGAGGTCACCCCATCACAAGGCAGAATCAGGGCAGTACGAAGGGTATAATAGAGCCGATCATAATCAAGCCTGCCATACAACCCCGTGTGACAAACACAAAAACCATTCCTTGGAACTACAACAAAACTGTAGTAACCTACAGAGGCAGGGAAATCATAGAAGAAGCGGGGAAAACTGGAGGCTTGACTCGATCGGGGAGGTATTACTCTCCAGAAGAGTTCAGGAAGGCCAAGCAAATCAGAGAAGTCCAATTGCCAATAAAGAAACCAGTCACTGAAGAAGAGGCGGAGCAGTTTTTGAAAAATATGAAAGTTCAGGATTACTCAATCATTAACCAATTGAGAAAGACTCCTGCCCAAATCTCTCTGTTATCTCTGCTCATACACTCATAAGAGCATGCCCGTGTACTAATCAAAATCCTGAACGAGGCACATGTCTCAGAGAAGGCCACCGTGAATCAGTTAGAGAAGATGGCCAACAAATTTTTTGAGGTGAACAGAATCTCCTTTACTGATGATGAACTTCCCGAGGAGGGATCCGAGCGCAATAGGGCTTTGCACCTGATTGTCAAATGTGAGGGCATTATGTAAAGCGTTTCATGGTTGATGGAGGCTCGAGTGTAGATGTTTGCCCTCTCCCTACCTTGAAAAGCATGAAGATCAATACACACATAATTTGACCCAGCAATGTTCGCATTCGGGATTTTGATGGCTCATCGAGAGATACCATTGGGGATATCAACCTCACCATGACGATTGGGCCTGTTGATTTTGAAATTGTCTTCAAAGTAGTGGTCATGTAAACTTCTTATAACTTTCTTCTTGGAAGGCCATGGATCCATACGGCCCGAGCTGTGCCATCAACCTTGCATCAGATGCTCAAATTTGAACATGACAGGCAAAAAATTATTTTTCACGGAGAAGACGAGTCATCCATTTACAAAGACCCATTAATCCCGTGTATTGAGACCAAGGAAGGGTGCGAGTCCATTGTCTATCAGGCTTTTGAAGTAGTTGCTGTGGACCATATTGAGGAAGGAAAGCCCATTCTACATCCTCATCTCTCCGCCACATCTGTAATGGTGGCTACACTTATGATGAGACAAGGTTACGAGCCAGGCAAAGGCTTGGGGGCATCATTGCAAAGAATTTCGGAACCCATTTCTCCGTTCAGTAATAAGGGTACTTTTGGTTTAGGCTTCAGGCCAACAAAAGCATACGAAGACAAAGCCAAGCACCGCAAAAAGCATGGGTGGGTCTTGCAGCAACCTATCCCTCACATTTTCTACACTTTTGTCAAGCCACGACTAAAAGAGGGTCAAAATTCCTCGGTGCAGGCAAACATTGATGAAATTTGCCATGACCTCAGCCAGATATTTTCTGAAGTGAATATGATCCAAGCTGGTGAAGGCTAGTCATGCCGATATGCAACTAATTGGCCCAGACACCATGCTCAACAATTGGGAAGCAACTTCTCTCCCCACAAGGAACGAGTCTTGGTAGTTTGCTTTTGCAGCTTCTTTTTATATTTTGGGTTACTTTTAGGGTTGTAATCCAAACATCTAAGTATGATTATTTTATTTTGATGTTAACCCTTCTATCCTTTCAAATTCAATGAAATATAGTTCAATTTAGTATTGTATCTTTTCTTTTTCCTAAATCTTGTCATTTAATGATATTAGCCGAACTACCTAGATCAATTAACACACACTTAACTTGAGTCTTATTCATGAGTACAGATATTACCAGTGCATCGTTATGTGACTGCATGATTCCTTCTGTGTCTTCGTCATTGAAGAATAAGGTTGTTTTTGGTATGTAATCCTGAACCCGAGATCGCTTCTCCCTTATGATTGACACCTTAGTGCGTTTTAACACTGGCCCTTAGGGAACATCGATCCCTCCAATAGTAATGAAAATAATGTGTTGCGGTTATTCTTGCTCGTTTTGTCTATTTAGTTCTCTATTTTTGAAGTGATTCTTGGCCCGATCACTTAAGAACTCCCGAAGGTGCCCTTCATTGAATAACCAAGCTACTTCTTCTCTCAACTGCCTGCAATCTTCCATTTTGTGGCCATGGGTGCCGTGATACTTACATACTTGATTAGGATTTTTCTGGGCTGGATCGGTCTGCATAGGTCGAGGCCATTTAGTATCTTTGATGCGTCCGATAGCCGATACGATGGCGGATGCATCAATATTGAAGTTATACTCTGACAGTCGTGGTGCTTCCTTAGGTCTGGTATGCCTGTCAAGAACATTCTTACTCATCAGCCCTCAAGAGCCTTGGCCTCAATCGCTTCTCTTTTCACCTCGTACAGAGTTGTGACCAGGTCTGTTGCCCCTATGATCTCAATGATACGGCTGGTATCGATCCTTGTTCAACCTCGGTTCTCAATCGACGTCCCTTTTGATAATGGATCCAGAAGGAGCACCCAGTTGGTCGTCTTCGACTCTAATCTTTGATTGATATCGATTATGTATATCGGCCCAGGTAACAGTCGGGTACTCAATTAAGTTCTGCTTCAACTGTTGTGAAGCCACTGAGCTCCGTTCATTTAGTCCTTGGGTGAAAGCTTGAACGGCCCAATCATCGGTGACCGGTGGTAGATCCATTCATTCCATTTGGAAACGAGATACAAACTCTCTGAGCATCTCGTTATCTTTATGCTTTACTTTAAAAAGGTCCGACTTTCTTGTCTCGACCTTTATGGCCCCGGCGTGTGCTTTTACAAAAGAATATGCAAGCATGGCAAAAGAATCGATAGAGTTAGGTGGTAAATTATAATACCATATCATTGCTCCCTTTGACAGGGTTTCCCTGAATTTCTTTAGTAACAAGAATTCGATCTCGCCGTCCTCTAGATCATTCCCTTTAATGGCACATGTGTAAGAGATGACATGCTCGTTGGGGTCGGCCGTTCCATTATACTTAGAAATCTCGGGCATGCAGAACTTCTTGGGGATCGGTTTGGGAGTCGCGCTCGGGGGGAAGGGCTTTTGTAGGAATTTTTTGGAATCCAAACCCTTTAATATTGGTGGTTCCCCCGAGATCTGATCAACCCTAGAGTTATAGGTTTCCACTTTCTTGTCGTTTTCTTCGATCTTCTTTTTCCCTGGCTCTATTCGTTTTGTCAGTTCCTCAAGCATTTTTATAATTTCGGCGTTAGTCCCCGATTCTTGTCCATTTGACCTTACCGCAGCTTGCCCCATTTTGTGGGTGACTTCTTGGGGTGGGCCAAGCTCAGCCCTTCTCAGTGCCTGGGTTTGGCTCTGTAACTCAGCTATCGCCACCTATTGAGCTTGCAGCATTTCAAAGATCATACGCAGGCTAATCCCATCTTCTCCAATATTTTGAGTATTTCGAACTGCAGATCGGGTTCCACCATGGATGTTGTTTTTGGGACCGAAATGTTGGTTTCTTCGATGGCCACATGTGAATTAACGTCAACTGGATCCACAACCCGAATCCCAACAGGGTCAGCGAGTGGCCTTTCATCCCCGGGCATCATATTGTTATTTTCGCCTTGATGGCCAGATTTGTTGTCGATATGAAGGGACATTAATTGAGAGTTCGTCATTTTTAGCCTGAAATAAAAGGTACTTCCAAGAGCAAGTATAAAATAGTGTGTTTTATGGAGATTTGTATCAAATAACCACTATTATCCTTAGCCCCACGGTGGGCGCCAAACTTTTTACCCGAAAAATGGATAACAATTGAATTTATACGTGGCTCTAAGGATACGTGATATAACTTGATACAAACCGAGAAAAAGTATATATATCAATGCTGAAATCCACTATAAAAGAGATAAATGCAAACCAAATGAGTCCACTAGCTTTGGCCCTTGAGTTCGGTCACCCTTGAAACAAGTGGGTATTCCGCTAGTGTAAGAACATAGTAACAAGATAATCAAGCTTTCAAAGAAGATAATATGTTATTTTTTATTGTCTCTCCCATGTCTCCTCTACAAATGATCAAGACCCCCTTTATATAGTGGGGAAGTCCTACTTTGTTTATAATTCTAAATACAGAAGAAATTCAATGATAGATTAATTAATTGGCCTTTCCTTGATATACACCGGAATTTTCGTCGAGATTCTCGCCCTAATTACGGATATACCGGCTTTTTTATTTTCTGGTTCGATCTTGATCTTCGCCGATCATGTACTTGATCGGTCTCTATTTTGCTAAATCTCAATCTTGGCCGATTTCGATCGGTCTCTATTCTGCTCGGTCTCAGTCTTGACCTATCTCGACCGGTCTCTATTCTGCGCGGTCTCAGTCTTGACCGATTTTGATCTTGGTCGGTCTCTGGGTCACAAGCTCGGCAAGTTAACTTCGCATCATATCATGATATTACATGAAGTTGAACCTTGATATATCATGTTACAGTCTTGATAAGTCATATGAAGAGCAAGCTCGGTTTTTACCGTATACACATAAAACGGTCCATAATCTCTGTGGCAAAGGTTTTGGCAAATTGGCAATTCTTTAATACAAGGAAGATTTGCATTACCATGCGATGCACATACGTAGTGAGCGTTTGCTGAGAGCACACGTTATTAGGAACATGGCCGTAAAATCAAGCAGTATCTACGAGTGTTATAAAAATAGTATCTTGTAATTCTTTTAAGAAAATGTAAAAGTTCATTTTGATGATGTATATATTTTAGAGAGAGAGATGCGAAAAAATTGACGTTTTTATTTTTATTTTTATTGGATATTTGAATGATCTACTACTATTGTCATCTCATTAAATCAATAAAGCCAGAGTCAGCATTTGGAGTTTATAAATTCTGAACTTGCCATCGAACTTATAACTTGTATTAGTAATTGAATTTGTAATTAAATATTTATATATATTTAATAAATTTTCTATTATATATAAATAACATGATGTAATCAAGAACTACTGGGTTTGTTCCGTACGTAATATGGTAGAACTAAAAGAACGGATATTCATTTTGGGAATGCATAGAGGGATTGTGACTAATCCTGTTCTTTCTTTTGCATCTTTTTTAATCACAAAAAGGAAAAATGAAAGAGAAAGTTTTTTCAGGAAAAGAAAATTGTATGTTCAAGCTGAAAAGCAAATAGAATTGTAGCAGCATACATACATACCACAAATGTAAGCAATGAGGAAAATGGAACAGCGGAAAGATACACCAAAGTTTCCATAGAAGAATTTAGCAATAACGTAGTCACTTTACCTATCTTTTATAGTAGAATTCCAGAGATTGCAGTGTTTTTTATTTTATACTCCCTCCGTTTTAAATTAGATGAGATACTTTCCTTTTAAGTCTGTTCCAAAATAAACGACACATTTCTAAATTTGGAAATAATTCAACTTGAAACTCTTCATTTTACCTATTTTATCTTAAATGAGAAACTTTTATAACCACACAAATGTCATGGCCCCATAAAGCTTTTACCCCTTAAGTTTTTAAGATAACAAGTTTTAAAAGTCTTCTTCTTTTTCTTAAATTATGTGTCGAGTCAAACTAGCTCATCTAAATTGAAACGGAGGGAGTATATGAGTTATACTCAGAGAAATCTGAGCATGATGTATTATATCAAACTGTCACCAAAAGAAGAGGGGACTATACCTGACTCTATATATCCAAAATATACATTCAACTAACTTTGAAATTGGCTTTGTCATATTTGATTCTTAGAGATTGCAGTAATAGAGAGAATTTATAATAGTAGGAATTTTGTGAATGAATTCAAAGTCAGATCATGCCATTATTTTGACCAATATACCACTAGAGGAGGTCTTACCTACCAAATCAATATGAAGAATATGGAAAATTATTTTTAGTAGCAGCAGCAATCCTGTAGTGTGAAAAACAAAAGTGTGAAAGTTCCCTGTTTTTTTGTGGGTCAGTGTTACTTCCGATTTTAACATTTTTGAACAGTGCGTGTTTGTTTTATAGTAATTTTAGTACATTCAATCAAAATGTCAAATGAACGGTTTTTCGAAATTTTATTGGGTTAAATTTGGTTGAGTTATTTAATTAGTTACGGTCAATCAGCCCAAAATTTGTTTTAGTTTCCATCCAAGCTTATAATCTAGTGATATTGATGAAAACTTTTCACACAATAGCTCTGAGTTTGATCTTCACTCCCCAAAAAGAAAAAGTAATCTACGACTTATTATTTACTACTTCTGGACCAAACGGAATCTAAATGATCTCTTTAAATTGGAGCAAAAACTAATATGTCATCCATGTAATCTAATAGAAATCTTCTCTTTCTTTGCATGACTTTTTTCTTAAAGTACCGTAGGGAAGTATGTCAGTTTCTAATGAAGTTTTGGTGGTGGAGATGGTTTGTCACTCGTGTAGAAGCACAAACAAATAATTTGGCCTTCTAGCTTTTTCTCCACACAACCTGAGTTAATAAAATTTTCTCCATATCAATCTGACAATGTGACTGCAATATAGCAACTCTACTCCACAACAAGGACGATTAATTAGAAACTTATGCTGGACATTTGGTCTCAGCATTTGCTGAGAGAACTCGTGTCGTTACGAAGATGGCTGCAAAATGAAGCAGTAGGAGTCGTATTAAAAAAGTATCCGCTTTCTAAATTAATGAGAAATAGACATAAAAAATCAAGGAAGTTTCTTGGTGTTACCCTTCAAAATCAATTCGAATAAAGAAACATCATTGATACCATTTTTATAAAATGCAATCTGTAGATGGTAACGGAACTGATGTAACTAAGAGTCCACCAAACTGTATAGGGAATCTGGTTCTCTATTAGTTTCCACAAAATACAACAGTAAGTAAATAACACAATGATAGTTATTTGGAAAACTCCCAGATCAAGGGATTAAAAACCACGACCTACACTCGTAGGATTTCAACTTCACTAACTGAGCAACTTTACATTACAATATATTATAACCTAGGAATTAAACTCTTAATCCCCCACCTACATACAATAACAATATTGCAAGCCTCTTTGTAATAACGATATTACAAAGCTAACCACTTGACTAACTCTAGTCAACACAACCACGCAGTTTATGGTTTACAAAGTATCCTACGAGATGCTTCTAATTAAGCTGAGTAGGAGTTACAAGTGAATACATAAATAAAGACACAACAATACTAAGGACACATGCGGTAATCAATGCTGGGATCTGGTCCTTCGTTATGTTGTTGTTTTGCTCTCCAATGCCTTTGGGAGAATGAAGGCGGTTGCACACTTGAGAGTAAATGTTATTTAAGTTTTTCAAGTGTGTGTAATCCCTTGCCTCATATTGGTAATATAAGTGAGGTCATCAAAGATTATGCAAGGGAGTGTCCGGTATACAACATGCTTCAACAATGTTGCTTTACTGTTGCGTGTGCAGTGCAACAGCTTTAACAACTGTTAAAGTTGACTTGTACTATGATCGGAGGAACTGATCTCTATATGTTCCCTCTGTTGTTCCCTTATCTGATTTCATTGAGACTTGTGCCAGACCTTTGACTTGTTGCTTTAAACGCGGAGAAACCAAATGTATCAGGTTTCATATCTGGTTCTCATATGAAGTTTGTTAAATCATCAAAACAAAAGACACATAAATTATCAATTTTTCCCTTTTTGATGATGGCATACTTTGAATTGATATTCCTCCTAAGAAACATATCTCCACATTGTTCCCCCTACGAATCAACCATATTCCTCTTGATAACCTGTTTCTCCCCTTTAATTTTCTTTCCCATTTTGGCATCATAAAATAAATAGACAAGTAAATGCAAAAACAAGTCCAACAAAGTTAACTCATGCCACTTGTGTGCACACAACATAGCAAAACATAGAACACAAGAGTATAACATGCATTTAAAAGGACGAAGATGCTCATTAATTGAATGAAAAAGAAACATTGTAGCAGTACCATCATTACAAAAACATGCACAAATTAAACATAACTAGAGTACCACAACCATAGGGGATAGATAATAAAACAAGATACTGTAAGACTTGGTAGGGACTGAAAAGGGGACACTGACAAAAGGACAAATTAGGGGGCACTGAATGAGGAAGGGAAGGACGAGGGAGAAAGATCCTTGAGGAGACCATCCACACGAGCATTACCATCTCTCTGATCGTTGATCGGTTGCTCTTTCAGGTTCTCCACCTATTTCCTCAACTATGTATTCTCAACCTTCAAGCGGGAAACTTCTGCACCCTGAGCACTACTGGAACCATGTTTCATGCTTTCTTGATTGAGCTTACGCTCAAGAATAGTATTATGTACCTTCAACCGTCTAATTTCCTCATTAGCAACATTTTGAGCATCGATAAGTTGAGAGATTGTAGAATTGCTACTTATACCGCCCTTTTTGTCAATACACTTGCATTCCTCCAAGGTGTTCATTGAGAATATTTGTTTATGAGTTCCCACATATGCTCTCCCCAAGCGGACCTCAAATCGTTCAAAGACTTTTGTGAGAAGGAACACATATGCCAACCCATGATTTTCATCCTTGAAGTCTGTCACTTTCTTCACGTGTTCAATCAAAATCCCAATCAGATTGATGGGAGTGTACCCGTCCAGTGCCTGCAAAAGAACCAGGTCTGCTATAGAGGTAATGGATCGCGTTTCAGCA
This sequence comes from Nicotiana otophora, assembly GCA_000715115.1. Classification (NCBI taxonomy): domain Eukaryota; kingdom Viridiplantae; phylum Streptophyta; class Magnoliopsida; order Solanales; family Solanaceae; genus Nicotiana; species Nicotiana otophora. The sequence continues at coordinate 245,153 of AWOL01S0011090.1, read as the reverse complement.
CTTGGTGGCAGGACCTTGTTCACCAACTCGAACAAGAGTTGGTATTCTGGAAGCAATGCCTTTTTGTACACTCGTTCCCCTTGTTTAACAGATTGAGTATTGAGGATAATCTTCCTAACAACCAGGGACTAGGCTCCCTCCACAGTCGAGAGCCCTTCAGCAGGCACCCTAAGAATGTCTCCTAGCACAGCCTCATCAATCACGAAGTCTACCTCATTGATCTTCAAACAGATGGTGCCACCGTCCACTGTGAACAAATCAACATTGAAGTTGTGAACTTCCTCCTCATAAACCTTTGGACTCTAAAAACTAAAGAGATGAGTCCACTTTTGGAAGTCATAGATTACAACCAACTGCCTCATTCCAGACCGATCCATAATGTCAGTGTCAAAAAATCTACCCCACAAAACTTTTTACTTTTTAAATTTGGCTTTCCTTTCACCTCAGACACATCTACTCTTGCCTTCTTTGAGGAACCAGGTTCCTCACAGTTGCTTGGCCTCTTTCTGAGAGGCTTCTTTTTCTCAACAATTTTCTCCTTCTCAACAAACTTCTCCTTCTCACTCTTTCTTCACCACCAACTTTAGCATTCTTTACAGATGAAACTTTCTTTAGTTTCACTAACACAACCTTCTTAGATGTTTTATGGACAAGAGAAGCAGATTCCTCATTCAACTCCTCATCCTCAACTTCTACAACAGTTGTCGGAGGCACATCCTCCTCATCAACCAATCTAATTTTCATAAGTCTTCTCTTCTTCCTTTTCTCCTTATTCTCCTTTAATGCAGTATCAAGAGCAACCTTTTTCCTGCTACCTAGTGGTGAGTCCTTTAGGAACATACTCTTGTGTAACCGTCCCACCACTCCTAGCAGTGATAAAATGGGCTACAAACAAATTGTTGTAGTCCTCCTCACTCTCATCTCCTTCTCCTTCTGAACGGACTTCATTGTAGGGTACATAATCTCTAAAGGGTCTGTATCAAGTGAGGGGATGAGGTGGGGTCAGGACTGCCCATGGGCTGTCTAATAGAGCTTGGAGTTTCATCCCAAGTACGAGTTGAGAATTCCTCTTGGGCAGAGGGACCAAGTCCCTCTATAAGCTCCCTTGTAGTACTAACCTATGCTTTGTCACCTTGAGGCACCTGGTCCCCATTCCCACGTTCTTCCCCCTGAATCCCAGTACTCACACAACCAGACAAAGAATCCCCAACTGGACTTACCTCAACAACAACAGTAAAAGATTTTTCATCTTTCGCACCCTCATTATCGAACAATACAGTACCAGTAAAAGAGGATGGAGCATTACTTGATGATGACAAGTCATTCAGATCAAAACACTAAACTGTTGGGGTTTCAGATACATCAGATACTGACTCACCACCATCTAGACCAGTAATAGCCATTTTGTCCACATGTTCTTCCTCAACACGTTGACTAGAGACCTCTACACCTTCATCTCCTTCTGCTATTTCTTCTGTGGTTTGGAGAAAGAGAGAGATGGACGGAGGTCCTTCTATTTCCATTTTCTCTGTGGTAGCAGATGGTGAGGGAGAGACAATAAAATTTTTGGGAGTTTGGTTTGTTCGGTCGCGATAGGAACCAGAACTGGAGGGAGCGGGGGAGGAGACTGTGGGTGGTGGTTGATTGGAAATTGGGGTTTCAGTGGGTGAAGGTTGGGGCTCCGATATTGATGGTTGTACTTCATAATACGAAGATACAACAGGGACTTCAGTAGTAGCCTTTGGAGACTCAAATTATGGTGAAGACATGGTCGATTTTAAGAGATTGAAGACACACAAAGAGGGTTTTTAGAAGAGGGGTGTTTGATGTAGACAATTGAAAGAGAGACTGGCCTTTTGGGATATTTATAGGGAAAGGAGGGACCGGTTAAAAGTAGACATGATTTAATGAACTGGGTAGACGGGTCGGTTAGTAACGAGTGTGTCGTTTAGGTTTAAGAGGTATGGTAAATGACGTGGCACACTAGCAGTTGAAAAATGCATATGAGTGTAATATGAACTACTAACCTGAGTCATGTGAACCAAGTTCCCTTACTGATTTTGAAAATATGAGCATCATCCTTCCAAAAATTGCTTTGTCATTAACTGCTTGTTTGTCTTTTAGCTGCCATGCGTGTTTACCTGTAACGGTATAGAATAGATGTAGAAGTTTCCATAAAACACTTTTTAGCAATTCACCTTACCATCCTTTCATATCTAAACATCGAGGGACCAGGTTCTCAGTTCAGCTTGATCAAACCCCACTCCATTCGATTTATTTCGAAGTGCTCTCTGCTTAGTGCTTTGGTGAAGATATCTGCTATCTGGTCCTCTGTCTTGCAGAACTTCATACATATGAGTCATTTTTCAACATTGTCCCTTAAGAAATGATGTTGCACATCAATGTGCTTTGTGCTCTTATACTGAACCGGGTTCTTTGCCATATTAAGGGCACTTGTGTTGTCACGCAGTAGTGGAACACCAATCAGATAATACACCAAAGTCTTCCAATTGTTGTTTGATCCACATCAGTTGGGCACAACAAGAAGCAACTACCACATGTTCAGCTTCTGCAGTAGAAATGGACACATAATTTTGTTTCTTTATACCCCATGAGATCAAGCATGATCCCAAAAAATGTTCCATGCAAGATGTGCTCTTTTTATCTACCAGATAACCATCATAGTGAGAGATAATAGAGGACTGGGTCCTGTGTTTCTCTGAGATACCTCATAATTCTTTTGGTAGCTTTAGAATGAGATTCTTTAGGGCTTGATTATAACTAGCACACAATATAAAACTAAACACAATGTCAGGTCTGATGGATATTAGATACAAGAGAGATCCAATGATACCCCGAACATACTTTCATTTACTGGGGAACCAGGTTCGTCCATGTCTAGATGAGTGGCAGTAGTAATGGGAGTATCAATGGTATTTGAGATTTCCACCCCCAGAAGCTCCTTAATGCATTTTTGCTGTTTTATCATCGTTCCTTTAGAGGTTTGCTTAACTTGTAGCCCTAAGAAGCAATTTTGTTCCCCCATCATACATATCTCAAACTCGCTTCCCATAAGCTTTGCAAACTCCTCACATAAGGAATCATTTGTTAAACCAAAAATGATGTCATCAACATATACCTGCACAATCAGCAGGTTCCTCCCTGTTTTCTTTAGAAAAAGAGTGTTGTCAATTTTACCTCTAGTGAAGTAATTTTCCAGAAGGAACCTGGACAATCTTTCATACCATGTACGAGGGGCCTGCTTCAATCCATATAGAGACTTATCAAGCTTGAAGACATGTTTAGGATGTTCATGGCATTCAGAACTAGGTGTTTGTTTGAAAGAAACTTCCTCCTTCAAATATCCATTCAGAAACACACTCTTAACATCCATTTGGAACAGTTTGAATTCCGTATGAGATGCAAAAGCAATGAGAATTTTGATGGCTTCCATTCTTGCAACTGGAGCAAAAGTTTTATCATAATCAATTCCTTCTTCTTGATTATATCCGTGGACCACCAGCCTAGCTTTATTTCTTGTTGTATTACCAAAATCATCACGCTTATTTCTGAACACCCACATAGTTCCAATAATTGTTCTATCTTAGGGTCGAGGAACCGGGTGCCACACATTGTTACTCTCAAATTGATGGAGCGCCTCTTGCATATCAACAATCGATTCAGCATCTGTGAAAGCTTCCTTGATATTTTTCAGCTCAATTTGAGACAAGAAAGCTAAAAAAGCAAACATGTTTCTTGCCTTGGATCTAGTCTGAATCCCTGAATCCAAAGGAGTGATTACGTTTTGTAGAGGATGTTAGCTTTTGTGCTTCTAGTTAGACACCTGGGTTTCAGGATGTGAGGGACCAAGTTCCGTCATGTGAGACACGTCATTGGCATCGATGAAAGAGTGAATACCACTTTTGTGCTCTGCATCAGGAGTGCCTGAAACAGCATCAACCTCTATTGTCAGCTTCAGTTGTTTTGATTGAGGAACTAGGTTCCTCCAAATTAGTTGGAAGTTCTGCTGCATCTTCTTCATTGATTTCCTTGACTTGACTCATTAGATTAGCCTTCCCGTCTGCCATATCAATAACCTCTATAGAGATATTTGAATAATCTCTATCTTGATCATCCTAATCATATGAATCTTTCCCGCTTGAGTGGTGTGATTCATCAAAGATTACATGTATGCTTTCTTCTACACATGGAGTCCTTTTGTTATAGACCTTGTATGCTTTGCTTTGTGAAGAGTAGCCAAGAAAGATTACTTCATCACTTTTAGCATCAAATTTTCCCAACACTTCCTTACTATTATTGAGAACAAAATATTTGCATCCAAATGCTCTCAGGTAAGTCAGCTTTGGTTTTCTCCCATTAAGCAACTCATACGGGGTCTTGTTTAGGAGGGACCTGATTATTCACGTGTTAATCAAATAACAGGCAGTGTTCACTGCGTCAGCCCAAAAACTCTTTGGTACGCCATTGTCAATCAGCATCGTCCTTGCCATATCTTCAAGAGTCCTATTTTTTCTCTCCATAACACCATTTTGTTGGGGTTTCTGGTAGTAGAAAAATTAGGACTTATGCCATTTTCAGCACAGAATTCATCAAATTTTTCATTGTCAAACTCTGTGTCATGATCAAAGCTAATGCTCACAACATTATGGCTCATCTTCACTTGAATTTTCTTTAGAAAAGCAGCAAAGACTAGAAAGGTTTCAACCTTGGTTTTGAGAAATAAAGTCCATGTAAATCTGGAATAGTCATCAACAATAGCGAAGATGTACTTCTTTCCTCCTCTGCTGGGTATCCTCATAGGTCCACACAGATCCATATGAAGAAGATCCAGTGGCCTTGAGGTTCTCACTTTCTTCTTAAACTTGAATGAAGACTTGACCTGCTTCCCTTTCACACATGCATCACACACCTTGTGATCTTTGAACTTTTACTTCGGCAACCCACGAACTAGGTCCTTCTTGATCAACTTGTTCAACAAGATAAAGCTTGCATGTCCCAAACTTCTGTGCCACAGTTCAGCATCATTAGCAACAACATCAGACATGTAAGATTACCACCATTCAGAGAATCAAAGTCTGCAACATAGGTATTTTTAAATCTTTTTGCAATCAGAACCACTTTACCAGTTATAAGTTTGGTGAGACTTTGACAAGAAATCCACTTTATTTCCTTTGTCGCAGATTTGAGAGACATTCAGCAAGCTACATTTCAAGCTATTCACATAATACACATTTTCAATTGAGTGAGTGAGTGTTTACCCAATCTTTCAAACTCCTAGAATGTATCCCTTTTTGTCTTTTGCAAAGGAAACACTCCCACCTTACAGGGCCTTGAGTGAAAGAAAATCATCCATTCTTCCAGTCATGTGTTTAGAGCAGCCACTATCCATGTACCATTTTGACTGCTTTATTTCACTACTGCTTGGACAAGAGAATCAGAGATTACACTTAGGAACCCAAACAAGTTTGGATCCTTTGTAATGAGTGAAGAGAGAAATCAGACTTCTTTTTATCCATGCAGGTATCAAACTTTTCTTTTTAAGAGAATCAGTAGATACTTTCTCAACAAAAACTTTGTTTTTCTGTTCGGACTGAAACTTTGCTTTACATGAATCTTTGTAATGACTAGTATTACCACAGTGAGTGCAAAGCCAATTATCAAGCACAATAACTTACTTGTTATGTGGGTTATAGGGAGCCTTTTCTTTTTGGAACCTGATTCCTTGTATGTTCCCATTACTTTTATACATGGAAGTGATTGTGCCAATGGATCAAGTCCACTTTAGAGATTTATCTAGGTCATTTTTAACCCGACTTAAATCTTTCTGAAGTTGTCTATTTCTTTCATGTTCAGCAACAAGACTCAATTTTAACTTTTTGAGTTGATTTTAAAGCTTAAGGTGTGTCTCACTTGCCACTTCCTTTCCTTTAGAAGAGTTCATGCAATTTTCCTTTGAAGTTTTTAAGAGGACATTTTATTTCTTTAGTTCCTCTATTGTTTTCTTCAGATCAATAACTACAACTAACAAATCATCTCTCTCATGTTCTATCTCTATGATTTCATCAGTTAATTGTAAGCATTTATTAAGACATTAGCTAAAGATACTTGATTCTTTTGAAAGTAAGACCTTAAATTTCTTTGAACGTCTAGAAAGGTTACTTCATCGTCATCGTCATCATCATTTTCATCCTCATCAGAATTTGCCGTCAGAGCAAATATGGAATCATATTCTGCAGCTTTTCTTTCAACGTCCATCATGGAGGAGTCTCCTTGTTCATCATCACTCTCAGACTCACTAGAGGAATCTCCCCAGGCAGCAAGAGCATGCTTCATAACATTATCAGCAACATCTCTTCTCTTTGTCGTCTTGTCCATATTGTGCTTGTAATGGTCCTGCTTGTAGAGAGGCTAATCTTTGATGAAATGTCCCGGCTTCCCGCATTTGTGACAGCAATAATAACCTTTTGTATTTATGCTAGAGCTACCTTTCTTAGGGATTCCTCCTTTTCTGCGAACCATTTTTGGAAACCTCCATGTAATGATATGCTATGTCAGCATCATCACCACTTGAGTCACTGTTGTCTTCCTTGAGAACCAGGTTCTTCTCCTGTTTGGATTCTCTTCTTTCATGATCTTTCTTCTTTTTCATTTCATAGGTTTTCAGATTTCCAATGAGTTCGTCGATCATCAGCTTCTGTAGATCTTTGGCTTCCGTGACAGCATTGACTTTGCTCTCCCGGGAAGTAGGTAACATACTGAGTATTTTTCTGACGAGTTTGTTCCTTGGAATAATTTCGCCAAGGGAGTGAAGCTCATTGATGATGGAAGTAAATTGAGTATGCATGTCCTGGATGGACTCATCCTCCTTCATCTTGAAGAGTTCATACTTAGTAGTAAGCATGTGCATTTTTGACTACTTGACTTGAGTGGTTGCCTCATGTGCAGTTTCGAGAGCCTCCCAGATATCCTTGGCAAATTGGCAGGCTGATATGCAGTTGTGCTCGTCTGGTCCAATACCACAGACGGGGATCTTCCTTGCTCTGAATTTTTTCTCGATGGCTTCACGATCAACATCATTATATTCCCTCCCTGTCTTTGGAACTGTGACTTCTATCTCGCCAAAGGTCTTCATAGGGACAAAGAGTCTATCACAGATAACATCCCAAAGCTCTGAATCTTCTTCAATGATAAAATCATGCATTCTTGTCTTCCACCAGCCATAGTATTTTCCATTGAATCTTGGTGGTTTGTAAGTTGATTGTCTTCATCAAAAATTTGGTTGAGCAGCTATGTAGATCCTTTGTAGGTGTTAGCCTTATAGATAGAACCTGCTCTGATACCAATTGATGTAAACTAAGAGTCCACCAAACTATATATGGAACCTGGTTCTCTATTAGTTTCCACAAAACAAAACAGTAAGTAAATAACACAATGATAGTTACTTGGAAAACTCCCAGATCAAGGGATTAAAAATCTCGACCTACACTCGTAGGATTTCAACTTCACTAACTGAGAAACTTTACATTACAACCTATTATAACCTAGGAATTAAACTCTTAATCCCCCACCTACATACAATAACAATATTGCAAGCCTCTTTGTAATAACGCTATTACAAAGCTAACCACATGACTAACGCTAGTCAACACTACCACATAGTTTATGGTTTACAAAGTATCCTACGAGATGTTTCTAATTAAGCTGAGTAGGAGTTATAAGTGAATAACATAAATAAAGACACAACAATACTAAGGACACACGAGGTAAACAATGCTGGGATCTAGTCCTTCGTTATGTTGCTGTTTTGTTCTTCAATGCCTTTGGGAGAATGAAGGCGCTTGCACACTTGAGAGTAAATGATATTTAGTTTTTTTCAAGTGTGTGTAATCTATTGTCTCATATTGGTAATATATAAGTGAGGTCATCAAAGATCATGCAAGGGAGTGTCTGGTACACATCATGCTTCAACAATGTTGCTCTACTATTGCGTGTGCAGTGTAGCAGCTTGAACAACTGTTAAAGTTGACTTGTATGGTGATCGGAGGAACTGTTCTCTATATGTTCCCTCTGTTGTTCCCTTATCTGATTTCATTGAAACTTGTGCCAGACCTTTCACTTGTTGCTTTGAACGTGGAGGAACCAAATGTATCAGGTTCCATATCTGGTTCTCATATGAAGTTTATTAAATCATCAAAATAAAAGACACATAACTTATTAGGAACAGTAAAAACTCGAGCCTTTAATACAATTGTCCAGTCGAATGAAAATAATTACAGTCGCTAGCTGTATATACAAAACATATATGTTAGTTTTGTACTTCCTCTGTCCCAATTTATGTGGTACCATTTAACTAGATACATAGTTTAAGAAAAAACAAGACTTTTCATAAGTACGCGCATTGTGCGTGTACTCCATATCACTGCATACAAAAGTTTAAGAAACAACATAAAACATTAGAAAATATTCTTTATAAAATAAAAAACTAAAGAAAAAAGTTCAAGTGCCTAAAAATTATTAATATTGAAATATCCAATTTAGCTAATTCAGTAAATGAAGAAACGTTATCAGACAACAGTCCTTTGATGCTTTATTATTGGACGTGTCCTATAAACTTGGATTAGAAGAACCTTATCAAAGTATATTGCCGGAGGCGGATGCATAGAAACTAAATTACAACGGATTTTAATTTTCTGGGTGGAATCTTGTCACGCCCCAAACCTAGGGAGGCGTGGCTGGTACTGTCATGACCCAAGTTTTCCTCCGTTGGGTATCGTGATGGCACCTAGTCTTAGGGACTAGGTAAGCCTAACAATTATTAAAACAACAACATTATTTAAATAGAATCTCTTACAATTTCCAAAATCGGTAGTACAAGTCATAAGCTCTACAGAGTGTTTGCTAGAAAAGTTTTAAATACAACTGTCCAGAAATAAGAAGAAACAGTGCAAAACGAAAACTGGAAGGTGACTCCGAAGCCTGCGAACGCAGCAGCAGGTTTACCTTGAGTCTCCACAACAACAGTCCACATAAATAGCTAACGAACAAGTACCTAGATATGCACAAAAATGTGCAGAAGAGTAGCATGAGCACACCACAACGGTGCCTAATAAGTATCAAGACTAACCTCGGTAGAGTAGTGATGAGGAACAGTCAAGACACCCACTGGTCTAATAAACCGAACAGATATAAGTACATGAATAACAAAATTATGATGTCGACATAAATACTATGCAATATGGCTCACAATACAATAATGGCATTAAAGCAAGAAACAACAACTATCAGCGGAATATCATGAAAATGACGCAGACAAAGTGAATGGAACACAACCTAAATCCGGAATCACGAATACAGGAAGAACAAGTAATAACTCAGTAAGTACAACCGCTTTTACCTCAGGGTTTAGTCAACAACTCCACGAGGTACCGAACCTCGGACAATTCACAACTCATGGGTCTCAATACCTGAACCCTAACACTGGGCACCCTAACTCCTCATAACCACACTGACGACTCACGTGTCAATAGAGCCATTCTCACATAGAAGACAAGTAAACAAGGGTGAGCATCTATGCTCAACAATATCAAGAACACCTCTTATCCGTTAAGAGTGCTTAACTACGTATATGCTTGTGCAAGTGTCCTAACATAGTCCATACCGGCAAATAAGCATAAGGAAGAAGAAGAACGAACAACACGTCGAATAGTTTCTCACAGCTTTCACAAGATAAAGCTCACACAGGTACATATACCACTACACAAATATCAACAACAAGAATGCCCCCAGGCCATAAATCATCACAAATCAATCCCTGACACAGCCCA
>AWOL01S0011090.1:180472-233076 GCA_000715115.1 Nicotiana otophora | reverse complement strand
TTAAAGCATGTAGAGGTAAAACTAGTAAATAGGAACTTAATCATATCAAGAACAACTTTATACTCAATGGATATAAGGACCTAAGAACCCTAAAAGGCTAACTTTTCACAATTAAGTCCGAGCACGCACTCGTCACCTCGCGTGTATGGACTACAATCAACATAGAAGACTCAAATCTTAAGGGAAAAATCCCCCACACAAGGTTAGGCAAGATACTTACCTCGAACCAAGCTCAAACAGTCCGTAAAAATGCCCTTTCCTCAATTATCCGACTCTGAATGGTCCAAATCTAACCAAACACAATAGCATATCATGAATACAACGATAATAGACTCATCTAATTAATGACATCAATATTTTAACAAAATTCCGAAATTTGACCTAAAAAGTCGACCCGGTCCCACGTCTCGAAATCGGGTAAAAATCATAAACTATGAATACCCATTCACTCACGAGTCCAACCATATAAGAATTACTCAAATCCGACCACAAATCCCCTTTCAACACTCGAAATCTTTATTGAGGAAGTTCTTGCAATATTTCCCAATTTCAAGCCCAAAAATCCGAAACTAAACGGAGAAAACAACTGTAGATTAATGGAATACAACCAAAAACGAGTTAGGAATCATTACCCCAAAGTTTCCTCTGAAAATCCCTCGAAAAATCGCCAAATTCCGAGCTCTCAAGTCCAAAAACGAAGAATGAAACCAAACCCTCGGATTTCTCTTTTCTGCCCAGGCGTGACCGCACTTGCACATAATTAGCCGCATTTGCGCGACCGCAGGTGCGCATGTCCAACCGCACCTGCTCTTCCTCTCGCTTTTGTGTTCCAAAATCCGCTTCTGGGGAGCCGCTGATGCGCACAAATTCTCTGCACCTGCGGAGACTGTCAAGTCTAGCTCTTCTCACAACTGCGCCTCAATCTTCGCATCTGCGGGCATCGTAGATGCGGAATTTTTCTCGTACCTGCGACCCCTGGTACTCTTCCACTTTTCCTCTTCTGCGCTTGCCTCTCCGCACGTGCGCTCTCGCACCTGCGGTCTCTTCACCGCAGGTGCAAAAATACCAGAAACCTGAAGACTTAGCAGTAGCAGAAATCAAACTTTTAATCCGTTAAGCACCCGAAACTCACCCGAGGCCCCCGGGTCCTCAACCAAACATACCAACCAATCCTAAAACACCTTACGAACTTAGTCGAGCCCTCAAATCACATCAACTAACGTTGAAACTACGCATCGCACCATGAATCGAACTTATAAATTTCTAATCTTTCAACTTCTAAAACCCGTGCCGAAACCTATCAAATCAACCCGGAATAACGTCAAATTTTGCACGAAAGTCTCAAATAACATAACGGAGTTGTTCCAACTCTCGGAATCGTATTCCGACCCCGATATCAAAAAGTCCACTTTCGGTCCAAATCTCCAAAAATTTAACTTTCGCCATTTCAAGCCTAAATCAGCTACAGACCTCGAATGTATAGTCCGGACACGCTCCTAAGTCTAAAATCACCCAACGGAGCTAATGGAACCGACAGAACTCCATTCTGGAGGTGTCATCACATAGTTTCGACTACGGTCAAAATCCTAAGACTTAAGCTTCCGTTTTAGGGAGTAAGTGTCCCAAATCACTTCGAAGCAACCGGTAGCCGAATTCAACCACGCACGCAAGTCAATACACATGATATGAAGTTGCTCAGGGCCTTATGCTGCCACACGAGACTTAAATTCTCAAAACAACCGGCCGGGTCGTTACATCATTCCCCTCTTAAACAAACGTTCGTCCTCGAACGTGCTAAGCATCGCCTCGATGTCTTGAAATCACTGAAAGCACATATTCAACATACACCCGTGGGTGACCCCACATCACCCCAATCCACATAAGCCTGATGACACCATCTCAACTATAATTTATCCTTTCTGCCAACACCGATAAGCTTTAGAGTAAAAAGTTCTCACCTTCCATTTATCTTCAAAAGATCTGATTCTAAATCCATAACCGATATCAGTCTCAACCAGCGGTAACAACTCATGCCTACAGCCATAAGGTACGACCACACAACAAGACACACCACATATAGGCCCATAATAACATTTCTGATCACAATAGCTGCGCTAAATCAAAACCAGCCCCGGCAATTAGACCCATATCCATTAGTAACCCATTTCAAAGCTCCACGATGGTGACAACGATGCAAGAAACACGAAGACCTCATAACTATACACCCGAATCGACAAGTCACAACTAACACCACCGGGTACACACCTCGCAGGCCAAAACGCAAGAAGCACGTAACAACAATGACTGAATATGTAAAGAGAAACACATAAGAGAAATATCAAACAAGCCCGACAGGCACAAGTTTCTAACAATACCCTACTACAAATCAATTCAAAAGGAAAAATCAAAGTACATGAACCAATCATAAGAATCTCATCCTCGTATCACCCTCCACCGCGGCACGCAGCCCGGCTCAAACATATCAAATCACATAGAATCGCGAGGGTCTCGCCCTCAACTCTGAATCACAAGTCGAATACACATCATACCAATGGAAATCCTTCACTAAGTCAATTTTGCCAATAAGCTCTCAACACTTGTTAAATTCTCACCCCGGTAGAGTATCAAATCACAAATTATAACCAATTTACTCAGGAATCACTTCAAGCCTGCCATAATGGACAACATGAATACACTTCTAGTCTCGTAATAATGAATAGAAACAAACGATAGACACAGGCTACCACTCATAGAGTCTCCCAACAGGGGTAAAAACCTAAACATAATACTAAGTCACAAACTCACCCATAGGTGGGACAATAAGTAGGGGAACTCGCCCCAATAAGCAGGACCGAATAAAAATACGAATGGTGCCCCTCTGCAACAAATTAAAAACATACATGTATGACATCATCTGGCACAGTGGCCTCAAGCCTACTCTACGAAACACATCAACCGGCCGGGCTTTCGCTTCTTGGATGCCCTCTACTCGCCTGAATACTCCGTTGTGACACACCTGATAAGCCGCTTCCCTGAGCTGGAATGTAGTAAAAGCAACCCCGCTCATCTCCACAATACCCATAGTACAGAGAATGCGGTGACACTCCTCCAGAAAACCCTGTGCACTCTCTGAAGCCCAACCACTAAATGTAGGAGGGTCATATTTCTTGAACCTTGCAAGTCTAAGCTGCTCTTCCTCAGATGCTGCTACCCTGACCACGGGCTGAACTGGGACCACAGGCTATGTCACCATGACACTTGGAACCTGACTAACATGAACTCGCTGCTCTAGGGTGTGGGTGGCGGGAGTCTGGGTTCCTCCCCCGGTCTGTGAAGTAGTTGGTGCAACCGGAATCAACCCTGCCTGAGCCAATATACCAAACATGCTTAGGAACTATGCTAAGGTCTACTGAAGTCCGGGGGTAACAGCAGGCGCCTCCGGTACCTGCTCCACAATTAGAACTACCGGCGGCTCCTCAACTGCTGCTCTGGTAGATGCTCTAGCTGTGGCACTTAATCCTCGTTGGCCTTTGCCTCTTCCTCTAGCGATACCTGCTCCGGGAGCAGCATCGTCAATAACTGCAGCTCGTGTCCTCACCATCTGTGAGAGAATAGAATGATAAAAGTTCAAACTTTGAGATCAATAAGCTCGCACGATAGGAATGAAAGATGTGAAATTATCCTAATAGTTTCGTAGCCTCTCGAAGATAAGTACAGACTTCTCTGTACCGATCCGCCAGACTCTACTAAACTCGCTTATGACTCGTATCACCTATGAACCTAGAGCTCTGATACCAACTTGTCACGACCTAATTTTTCCTCCGTTGGGTATCGTGATAGCACCTAGTCCTAGGGACTAGGTAAGCCTAACAATAATTAAAATAACAATATTATTTAAATAGAATCTCTTACAATTCCCAAAATCGGTAGTACAAGTCATAAGCTCTACAGAATGTTTGCTAGAAAACTTCTAAATACAACTGTCCAGAAATAAGAAGAAACAGTGCAAAACAAAAACTGGAAGGTGACTCCGAAGCCTGCGAACGCAGCAGCAGGTTTACCTTGAGTCTCCACAACAATAGTCCACATAGATAGCTAACGAACAAGTACCTGGATATGCACAAAAATGTGCAGAAGAGTAGCATGAGCACACCACAACGGTGCCTAATAAGTATCAAGACTAACCTCGGTAGAGTAGTGATGAGGAACAGTCAAGACACCCACTGGTCTAATAAACCGAACAGATATAAGTACATGAATAACAAAATTATGATGTCGACATAAATACTATGCAATATGGCTCACAATACAATAATGGCATTAAAGCAAGAAACAACAACTATCAGCGGAATATCATGAAAATGACGCAGACAAAGTGAATGGAACACAACCTAAATCCGGAATCACGAATACAGGAAGAACAAGTAATAACTCAGTAAGTACAACCGCTTTTACCTCAGGTTTTAGTCAACAACTCCACGAGGTACCGAACCTCGGACAATTCACAACTCATGGGTCTCAATACCTGAACCCTAACACTGGGCACCCTAACTCCTCATAACCACACTGACGACTCACGTGTCAATAGAGCCATTCTCACATAGAAGACAAGTAAACAAGGGTGAGCATCTATGCTCAACAATATCAAGAACACCTCTTATCCGTTAAGAGTGCTTAACTACGTATATGCTTGTGCAAGTGTCCTAACATAGTCCATACCAGCAAATAAGCATAAGGAAGAAGAAGAAGAACGAACAACACGTAGAATAGTTTCTCACAGCTTTCACAAGATAAAGCTCACACAGGTACATATACCACTACACAAATATCAACAACAAGAATTTCCCCAGGCCATAAATCATCACAAATCAATCTCTGACACAGCCCACCTTTTCTCGCCATGTGTGCAATAGTAACATAAATGCCCTCCTTGTCTCGCCACACGTGCATAATAATATTCTTACCTTGTCTTGCCACATGTGCAACCCACACATATATATATCCCACATTGTCACGCCGTATGTGAAAATATAAATAGTAAAAATAGCACGGCAAAAACCTCGTGCAACCCCATAACAACAACCGCACGGAAAAAACCTTATGCATCACAATAATAACAATCGCACGGTAGAAACCTCGTTCATCACCACAACAAATACAACAACAACAATGGAAACAATACAAAGTACTGTAAGTAAATCAATTCAAGAACTTTTAAATCACAGGAAAAATGTGGGACCAAATCACAAGGAATAACCACAGTAAAGAATGCTAGGCGTAAAGAGATCAACTCAACAAAGGGAAACTAATGTGTATCAACGATCCCACAATATACATTTCAACAACAGGGAAACTAACACGAGTCAAATAATTCCAAATAAAAACAAGTCGACTAAGATATAGGATATCTAAAACTTCTTTTAAGGTTGAGAAATTACAAAGGGTTTTCAACAATTTAATTAAGGATAAGCAGCGGAAAGATAATCATAACCTCCATTAAGACTGAATAAATTATAAGATGATATAATAATAATTTCAAATAAAGATAAACAGTTATGAAAAGATAGCATGACAATAGAGGAGGTAAAATCTTTAGTTAAGTCAAATAAGAGTCCAATAGGCAATAAGAGTGAATCCTGAAAGCGATTAATTCTAATTAAAGCATGTAGAGGTAAAACTAGTAAATAGGAACTTAATCATATCAAGAACAACTTTATACTCAATGGATATAAGGACCTAAGAACCCTAAAAGGCTAACTTTTCACAATTAAGTCCGAGCACGCACTCGTCACCTCGCGTGTATGGACTACAATCAACATAGAAGACTCAAATCTTAAGGGAAAAATCCCCCACATAAGGTTAGGCGAGATATTTACCTCGAACCAAGATCAAACAGTCTGTAAGAATGCCCTTTTCTCAATTATCCGACTCCGAATGGTCCAAATCTAACCAAACACAATTGCATATCATGAATACAACGATAATAGACTCATCTAATTAATGACATCAATATTTGAACAAAATTTCAAAATTTACCCTAAAAAGTCGATCCAGGCCCACGTCTCGGAATCGGGTAAAAATTACAAAATATGAATACCCATTCACTCACGGGTCCAAACATATAAGAATTACTCAAATCCGACTACAAATCCCCTTTCAACACTCGAAATCTTTATTGAGGAAGTGCTTCAAATATTTCTCAATTTCAACCCCACAAATCCGAAACTAAACGGAGAAAATCACTGTAGATTAATGGAATACAACCAAAACCGAGTTAGGAATCATTACCCCAAAGTTTCCTCTGAAACTCCTTCGAAGAATCGCCAAATCCCGAGCTCTCAAGCCCAAAAATGAAGAATGAAACCAAACCCTCGGATTTCTCTTTTCTGCCCAGGCGTGACCGCACCTGCGCATAATTAGCCGCATCTGCGCGACCGCAAGTGCACATGTCCAACCGCACCTGCGCGACCGCAGGTGCGCATGTCCAACCAAACCAAACCTTAGCTTGAAACTAGTGACGAGCTGGAATAAAGGTTGGAGTCCAACACCAATAGCCAACAATAGTTCATTACAACATAATAAAAGTGATAAAAGAAGTAACTCAGAGATATAATGCTCAGCTCGTTCGCAGTTCCGGAAAATAGGCATGCTTTTCAAGTATATCAATGAAAATCCAAATATTTTACCGAAATCACCAAAATATGAGTAAGTTTGTAAAACTGTTATTTTTCCCAAAACTTTCAATAGGTAAATATTTCATTTTCAAATGGCATAAGGAAAAAATATATCTCTATGCCTACATGTCAATGTGTGTGTGAAGTAATGGATGGCGCATTACCGTACAACATGAGGAAATACATCTCTATGGTTGTATGTCAAGTATGCATGTTAAATGCAATGCAACTCAGTGATAAAACCATATGCATACTCTCAGATTTTATAAAAACAACTTTGCAACTCAACATATACAACTCCCAAATTCCGGCAAGATACAAGTCACAAGCTCTAAGTAGAAATATTTGATAATCCTATACATCAATGTCTATATATGAAAAGATAACGAATAAAGACGTCGGTAGGTATACCTTGAAGTCTCCGTAGCAGAACTCTAGCTAATGCCTGGGTTGATAGGAAGTACCTAGATCCGCACAAAACGATGTGCAGAAGAGTAGCATGAGTACACCACAACAGTACCCAGTAAGTTCCAAGCCTAACCTCGGTAGAGTAGTGACGGGGTCAGGTCAGGACCCTGCTGAAAATAAATAAGAAAAACTGTACAAATAGTTTAACAGTGCAATAATAATAATAAAAAGAATAAGTTAATAATAATAATAATAATAATAAAAAGAATAAGTTAACAACACCAACAATATCAACAACAACAACAACAACAACAATAATAACAACAACAACAACAACACACACACAATGAAACAAGTAAGGGATAGAGCAAACTTTAACTACATAGAATCATGGCAGGTGATACACCATGGAAGAAAGCAAGGAAATGTTAAGACAAGGAAAACAACGACCAAACACAAGTGATGTAACAGAGGAACAACAATAGTCACTACTGAGGTACCGCCTCGTAGTCTCAAGTCACAGAAATAATTCACAATCTTTTCTTATATCACCGAGGGAGCCTTTACATTTAGTTTTAAAAATTATTTTTCCGAAAT
Organism: Nicotiana otophora; assembly: GCA_000715115.1. Lineage (NCBI taxonomy): Eukaryota > Viridiplantae > Streptophyta > Magnoliopsida > Solanales > Solanaceae > Nicotiana > Nicotiana otophora. The sequence continues at coordinate 225,397 of AWOL01S0011090.1, read as the reverse complement.
AACATCCCGCGTTTTAGCCCACCTTATCACATTGCATGACTTCTAGTAGTTCCCCTACTAGCCACGCGTATCAAGCGCACCTTATCTCATCGCATGCGTTTCAACCCCAAAATCTTATACCACCGCATGCGTATCACTATCACAATGTATCGCAGATCGCACCTCAAGTTCCGAGCATCACAACTTGCCATAGAAACCAAACAATAACAAAATTTCACAATAAGGAGCCCACGACCCAACCACAATGTACACAAAGTCTACACAATAACAACCGAAAGTGAATAACTCAATAAAATGATATTTCACAACTTAACACTTTGCCTCAATAGGAATCACGGCCTTTGTAACTCAATACCAATTCCACAACAAGATATTTTGAGAATGCCAACTTCAAGTAAAGAGTTCAACGGTTAAATAATGAATAAGGAATAAAGGAAACAAGAACAGAGTAATTAGCAAGTAAGAGATAAGACAAGTAGAGCATGTGAAATTATACTAATGATGATGAAGACAACATATTAAGACAACTCAAATAGGTCATGAAAGGAATCTACGTAGCTAAAATCGGAAATTTCCACATTTAGCCCGTGTACACACTCGTCATCTTACGTACACAGCTTCCACACAACACAGTTATCACGAACAACGCTAATACTAAGGAGTAATTCCCTCACACAAACTTAGACAAGTCACTTACCTCAAATCACGCTAAATCAATCCACTAGTAGGCCTTTCCCTTGATAATCCAACTCCGAAAGGCTCGAATCTAGCCAAAACAACTTCATACTATAAATATAAACTATAGGAAACTAATTCAAACAATGAAATTACGATCTTTGTAAAGAATTATAAAGACAACCCAAAAGGTCAGCCTGGGCTCGCTCCTCAAAATACCACAAATTACAAAATTGGAACACACATTTGATAACGAGTTCAACCATACAAGCATTGCTCAAATTCGACCTCAAATCGCCTTTCAAATCCTTAAATTTTAGCCTAAGAATTTTCTACCATTTTACCTCAATTTTTCAACTCCAAACACTAATTAAATGATGAAATTATCAAAAGCTTTGTATACATTAACCAAAAACAAGTTAGAATTCTTTACCCCAATTATCTCTCTGAAAACCCCTTGAAGAATCACCCCCCACCGAGCTCTCTAAGTCCGAAAATGGATTATGAATCAAACCCTCGAAAATCTCTCTTTTCTGACCAGCGAATTTGCTTACGCGAACCTTCCATCGCATATGCGATGCCGCCCCTACGATAAACCCATCGCGGGTGCAGATTCCACTTAAGCTCAGGGGCTTCCGCTTCTGCGGATAAAATCTCGCACTTGCGTGTGCACTCCTGCATATATTCTCCGCCTCGGCGATGATGAACCAAACTAAGGGAAATGGGAATTGAATCTTTCCAAAATTACTTAAAACTTACCACTCCAAAGCATCGAGCACTAAGCAGCATTCAAGCATAAAAGCCCTAAAATTGCAAAAATATAATCAAACACAGTAGTTTCAAAGCTTAAGAGCAGAAAAATAACATTAAAAAAGAGTTAAAAATCCACATAATTAGGCCTTAATTTTACACTTCTAGAGGAAGGAAACAACACTAAATAACCAAAAATACCTAAAGACTGTGCTAACCATGAGCCTTGCGCTGCACAAATACACCAGTCACAGTCATGTATAATAGCTTCTTCCGAATAGGATGATAATTCGTAAACCATCACAATAGAGAAAAAGTGATTAGGTTTTTTCGCCTTGTGAATACAGAGAGCACAAAATCTAGAGAGAGGAAGAAAGTCAGTGCTCGATTCGCTAGATAAAGAGACAAGAATGAGCATGTTTACCACCGACGGTGTGTGGTCCTCCTCAGTGAGAAGCATGTTGTAGGAGATAGGTGATTTGGGGTTGAGAAGCTGGAGTGTTAACTGCTTTATGAGGAGGAGATTTGTTACTTTAGGGGTTTTTTTTTGTCTTTATATACAAATAGGACTATCTGGGGTGACTTAATACGGTACATTTAGTGGCGACACTAAGAGTCACCACAGAAGCCCTTGTGTTCTGTGGCGTTCACCGTGCATGCGGAGAGATACATTATATTTTGCAGCGACGCATTCTTAGTTGCCAATAATACTATGCTTCCGACGGCGATATTAGTTGTCGCCACTAAACATTTATCTTGTGTGGCGATAACATCAGTTTGCCACAAATAGTTGCCACTAAATATTAGATTTCTTGTAGTGTACCTTTTCCCTGGACTCTTTTTTATGCTCGTAAAAATCTATTTCCATTTCTCCGTCCGAACATAATGTAGAGAAGTATTTGGAATGAGGTCCAACACGCTCAAATACATGAACTTCAAGATTTTTGACATCCTCAAAACCAATCACACTAGAGTCAACTAAATTTGTATATTCAATGTCCTTGGTTGACTCTAGTATTACTTCTTCAACATCGGCATCCTCAAATTCAAGCTGGTCAGAATGTTAGTGTTCTACTTTGTACCCCTCCATTGGTACCTCAATTTCCATCTCTAATGCACACTGCTCCTGGTTACTATCCATAATATTAACATGTTGAGCATTAAAAGCTTTCACTAGTTGACTCACTTGAGCCTCCAAGTTGCGAATAGTTGCATCTTGCCTTTGTACCCGCAGTTGTGTCTCATCATTGTTTTCCACAAGGTACCTTAGTATATTCTTTATCTCTTTCAGGTTGTCATCCCCGGGTTATTTGTTCCTGCTAACCTCACAAGAAAAAGTAGAATCATAGTAAGGGGGAGGATAAGAAATATAAGCACAACTATGAAAGTGACCATCTTGACCACCACACATATCACACACATTCCACATAATAAGATTGAGTTGGTGCGCATAACTCGCTCTCGGGAATATTTTGATAATTTTGCCATGGGTGGTTTCCTCCACATTATGTATAAGGGGGATCTAAAGTAGAAGTACCAATATCAAAACTCTCATAATTCCAAGATGCCATGTTTCTCAAATTACCAAGTAAACCAAAAAAAAATCAAATACTAGAAAACAAAATAAAAGTTCAAACTTGAAACCTAGCAATATGTACACCTACAGCTACACCGTTAGTTCCCCGGCAGTGGCATCAAAATTCTGATCATGCCCAACTCTAGTCCTAAATAGGATAAGCGGTCGCTGCAAATATAATCCGATATAAGAGTACGAAGTCGAATCCCACAGAGAACTAAGGTTTAGCTGCAACTGTTCACTATCACCAAGAAGACAAGCTTGAACGATTCCTAAGTTATAAATATTAAGATTCTTATGTCTAACTAATTAACTAACAAATTAAAATAGAAAATTAACAACTAAAGATAGTAAGGGTTGGAGACAAGATTAAGGAGGTATAGAGTTATGATTTCCCCAATTATCGGAATCCTATCCGCTACGTCTCCTATAAATTCACCTAAGTATTCTATACCGATCGTGAGTACTTTGAGCGTGTAGCTCTCTCTCGAGTAACTACCACAATTTACTAGACGTATTCTCTCAAACTACGCTAGCTGACACTAATTCACCGCTCACTATGATCGCACCAAGGTTTCATTATCTCTAATCCCCCCTTTAAACCCTCTGTATTGATCTCTCAAATACGTTAGGAGTGGTGTTGTTCAACAACTACCTAAATATGTACTCTCTCTCGAGCAATATACACTAAATAGGTGCAGTTAATTGATGGCCATTCAGTCAATAATAACAAACACATAGTTGAACAAGTAGAGAAATCCAACGGCTCAATTATATAAAAACATAACAAGAATTCATCCTACAAAAGATTCCATAAAAACCCTAGATAACAAATTACCTATTCATAATAGTATGCAAAACTACAATACTAGAAATCATAACAAATAATAGAAACAGAGGAAGAAAGAGGTAAAAACGTAAAGTCGAATCCTTCTCCTGGCTCCAAGCGTGTTCTTGCCTCTCTAAAGTCTTCTCCCCCTTCAAGAAGTGGCTAACATTCATATTTATATGCTTTAGGGTTGAGTTGGGCCGAATTGGCTTCTCCTAATTTGGAGTGGAAAAGCTGAGTTTTTCTGCTCCGGTCCCTGTCTGACAAAGTGAACCTCATTTCGCTGTCCGGGACTTTCCTGGTTTCTTCTGCTCTGGTCCCGGTCTAGCAAAGTGAACCTCGCTTCGCTGTCCGGGACTTTTCTCTTCAGCTCTTTTTTCACCGATTTTCTCCCATTTGATCCTTTCCGCGCAAGTTTATTCCTACACATAAGAAGCACGTAATGAGCATTTTTTCACTTCAAAAGCGATGTGAACTCCCGCAACTCACATACGAAATAACACACAAACACACTCAGAACATGCACTTTTAATCCTTTATCATCCAGCGAGAGATATATATGTTTTACACAACAATCAGAAAAGAACAAGATATTACATAATATGAAAATGGAACAGGTTCTAAGCTTGAATGTAGCCACCATACCAGTGAAACTCTCGAGGATTTTTTCCAACCAATAATAGATGACATGGAGAGCTTAAAATCAATCAAGTCACACAGAAGGAAATCAAAGCAATAAAAAAACAATACCATTGAGCATGTCAATTTAAAATGAAAAAAAACGGTATCTACACATACCAAAATTGAAGAACATCTAAAGATTCTAAGCAGACAATATCTTAGCTTGCAACATGTCTTACTATTGCAACTTGGGTGTCTGTACATTTAGACATTTGACATGAAAAGGAATAGAAAGCACAATAATTACTAAAAGAGGGAACCTCAAAAAAATCACTCGTGACACTGCTAAAAAGAATCTACTTCAAACCTTTATATACGAAGAAACAAGAAAAATATGAAATTTGTGATTACCCAAGAAAGAAAATAACACCGGTGCGAAGGTGCAGAACAAGAAAAATATGAAATTTGTGAGTACGTTGAAGCCATATATACTTGTATTCAAAGAAGAAAGCACCTATGGCGAGCATCTAGGGTTATTGCTACTAAAATTAGGCTCATAAATCAGCCAGGGTTATTGCTACTAAAATTAGACTCATAAATCATCTAGGGTTTTAAATAAATTATTAATATTTGGGACTAGCAAAGCAATAAATTATTTATATGTTCATTCTTTTCTTGAATAAGTATCAAATTATATGTCACGGCCCAAAATCCAACTAGTCGTGATGGCTAACCCAACCCGTTAGGTAAGCCAATTAACAACTATTCAATTTAATGAGCTTTATTGAGACAAATGAATGATAAAATATCTGAACTTTTATACATTTTCCAAGGACTGGTAGTACAAATCATGAGCTTCTAAGATTTAGAATTTACAAAGGTGGTATGAAATAAAGTATATCATCTATTTGAAATATACATGAATAGAATAAAATTCAAAAGCTAGCAAGATTAAGAGGCAGTTATGACCTGAACGCAGGTATATCTTAAAATTCAGCTCCCACCATACACATCATCATCCAACATCTGCACACAAGGTGCAGAAGTCTAGTATGAGTACAACCGACCCCATGTACTCAATAAGTAACAAACCTAACCTTAGGTTGAAACTAGTGACGAGCTGGAACAAAGGTCGGAGTCCAACACCAATAGCCAACAATAGTTCATTACAACATAATAAAAGTGATAAAAGAAGTAACTCAGAGATATAATGCTCAGCTCGTTCGTAGTTCCGAAAAATAGGCATGCTTTTCAAGTATATCAATGAAAATCCAAATATTTTACCGAAATCACCAAAATATGAGTAAGTTTGTAAAACTGTGATTTTTCCCAAAACATTCAATAGGTAAATATTTCATTTTCAAATGGCATAAGGAAAAAATATATCTCTATGCCTACATGTCCATGTGTGTGTGAAGTAATGAATGACGCATTACCGTACAACATGAGGTAATGCATCTCTATGGTTGTATGTCAAGTATGCATGTTAAATGCAATGCAACTTAGTGATAAAAGCATATGCATACTCTCAGAGTAAACATTCACTCAGTCCTCCCAGTCACTCATTCCTCACAGTCACTCATTCCTCACAGTCACTCAGTCCTCCCAATCACTCGGCACTCGCGCTCACTCTCGACACTCGCACTCAGTACAATACAGGGCGGATCCAGCCCAGGGTAGATCCAGCCCAAAATTAATAGCAACTGCGCTCACTGTGGGTGTGCAGACTCTGGAGGGGCAGATCCGACCCAAGCCCTATAATAAGCTAATCATGGCATGAATCACTAATACCTTCTGCGGAGTGTAACCCGATCCCATCATGAATCAATAATACCTGATGTGGCGTAGAGCCCAATTCCATCAATATCCTCACAATCAGGCCCACGGCCTCACTCAGTTATCAATCTCTCCAGTCCCTCGGGCTTATAATATCATGAAAATCATCCCAAAATGATGATGTGATATATCGATAAATGGTAGCAGATACTGAGATATAATATGCCAATGAATGTGTATGACTGAGTATGTAATTGCAATGTGAGCAAATAACTCAACAGCAGGAATGACCTCAGTGGGTCCCAACAGGATAATCATATAGCCTAGACATAGTTTCTAACATGGATCACAACTCAATTATTCTACCACGTAGAGATTTCATAGATACAAATAAGATTAGGTAACTATATAGTACCACAAAAATAGCCAAGCCATAATTCACACGGTGCATGCCCACACGCCCGTCACATAACATGTGCGTCACCTTAACACCAAACACATATCATATATATTCAGGGGTTCATATCCTCAACACCAAGTTTAAAAGTGTTACTTACCTCGAACAAGCAAAATCCAATATAGAGAGAGCGAACGATGCTCCAAAAATGCCATCCCGCGTGTACAGACCTCTGCACGGCTCAAAACTAGCCAAAAGCAACTAAATGCATCAAATAATTCCTAAGGAAATAATTCCAAATGATAAAGGTCGAATCTTTAATCAAAAGTCCAAAGTCAACCAAAAAGTCAAACCCGGACCCGTGCCTCAGAACTCAACAAAATCATAAAATCCAACAACCCATTTGATTACGAGTCCAACCATACTAGTTTCACTCAAATCCGACTCCAAATCCATGTTCAAAACTCAAAACTTCACTCTATGAAGCTTTAGATAAAATCACTAATTTTTCTCTTCAAAATTCATAATCCAATTACCACAAATGAAGATAGATTCATGAAATATAATCTAAACCGAGTAGAGGACACTTACCCTAATCTATATGGTGAAAATCACTTCAAACATCGTCTCAATCCGAGGTCTATAGCTCTAAATATGAATAAAATGACCAAGCTATAGATTTAAAGCTTCTGCCCATCCACTATCGCATTTACGAACCAAAGGGCCGCTTCTATGGTGTCGCTTTTGCGACAAAACTCCGCTTTTGCAGAAAACAATGGAAGTCTGCTCTCCCGCCCCTGTGCAATAGGACCCGCCTCTATGCAAGCGCAGGTGCGACACAAACTATGCTTCTGCACACATCTTCACTTTTGCGATCACAGCTTTCGCGTCTGCGCTACCGCAGATGCGGTCCACTTCCTCGCGTCTGCGAAAATCCTGCTCCCAGCCTTACTTAGCTTCTGCGCCCATATGAACGCATGTGGGGATCCATACCTACGCCCAATATTCTACAGGTGTGGTTATACCAAGTCCAGCGAAGACCATCCATCTCACATAATTGAAAGATGATTCGAAACACGCCCGTAACTCACCCGAGCCCCTCGGGACCCCATCCGTAAATACCAACAAGTTCCATAACATAACACGGACCTACTAGAGGCCTTAAATCACACATAACAATATCGAAATGACAAACCGCACCTCAAATCAAACTCGATGAACTTTGAATCTTCCAACTTCCAAAACTCGTGCCGAAACATATGAAATCAACCCAGAATGAGCTCAAATTTTGCACACAAGTTCCAAATGACATAACAAATCTATTCAAATTCTCGGAACCACAATCCGAACCCGATATCATCAAAGTCAATTCCCGGTCAAACTTATGAACTTTCCAAACCTTCAAATTTCCAACTTTCGCCAATTAGCGCCAAAAACTTCTACAAATATCCAAATGCAAATTCGGGCATACGCCCGAGTCCAATATCACCATTAGGGCCTAACAGAACCATCAAAACTTCAATCTAAAGTCAAATACTAAAAAGTCAAACTTGGTCAACTCTTTCAACTTAAAGCTTCAAACATGAAGTTTATTCTTTATAAACTAATTCTGAAACACCTCAAAACCAAATCCGACGATATGCACGAGTCATAATACATCCTACGAAGCAAATCAGGACTCCGAATAGCTGAACGGAATGCTAGTGCTCAAAACGACCGGCCCGGTCATTACATTCTCCCCCACTTAAACATACGTCCGTCCTCGAACGTGCCAAGAGTCGTTCCACAGCCATCAAATCGTTGTGTAACCTTACCATGCACATACCCGGGGGTGATCTTACGTCACCCTATTCCATATAGGCCTAACAACACAACATAACTGAAGATCATTACTTCAACCTTAGCCCCTAAACGACAAAATCCAATTTCCAACATCCGAAATTTGACCTGAATCTCACATCTACATATTGTATAAGTCTGAACAAGTTGTATGTTGATACCCAATGTTTCCCTCATATTTTCTAAAAATGCATATATACTTTCAACATGGTATATTTGCATTATAATTTAGTTTACAAACCTATACAAGTATTTTCTATAATTTTCCCTAATTTTTTAAAGCTCTAAATCAATTCCTTTCTACATTTTTATTATATAAATATTTAGTAATTATCCCTTCAAATTATTTTGTGATGACTAAATGATCCAAATTTATTGTTTACACCCACATATATGTTTTATAATATTTTTTACTTTATTTTACATAATTACATTTGTATTTTTAAAGCTCTTTACATAATTTTGCAATAATAGCCTATATGCTATGTATAATTACAATTATTACATTATTCATGCTAAAATATCAGGTTTATATTTTTTGCAATATTAAGTTATTATTTTCAATCATTTTATTGCATAATTAATATTTTATTACTTATTAATCATTTTTATTTAAATAGTTTCGTGTATTTAATTTATAGCCCAAATTAGGATCTAATTCCAGACCAATTCAATAGCCAAAATACCCACACCTCAGCCCAATAACGCCCCAGACCAAACCAAACGACCCTCTTTAAACTAACTCGATCGCAACCCGTCGGACGACCCGCCCAGCCTATTCCATGATCCTGACCGTTGATCTCTCAAGATCAACGGTCTACAATCACCCTACCCTTTTAATTAGCCAACCCCCCGAAACCCTCACCCATTTCCTCCAACCCGCCACTCCTAAACTCTCTCATCTCTCTTCTTCTCTATTAAATCCTAACCGCCGTAACCCTAAACTTCTCTAATTCTGATTCAAACATGGAATAAATCCATGATATACTTACCTATTTTGTGATACTCTATCATTATATGCATGTTTATGGTGTTACTTAGTTCTTGCCCTATATTTGGCAAGAACTACTTCTCAAGAACGGACCAATTTACTTTGATTTTGTGAAGATTTGGACGATCTTTCATCTATATGCATATTATATTGAATGATTCTTGCATTATCGGTTCGATTCAAGTCGTCAGTCCCAACTAAGGTTTGAGACTTTCCTTTTTTTTTTTTTACTGATATTCGATTGATTGATACTTTTCTTTTTCCGTGTTTGACTATTCTTTTCCTTATTTCTGTTTAATCTGCCATATTTCCCTATTTTCTACTTTATTTTGCCCTAAATCTGACTCTAAATGATTTGTAGTATGATATTTTTCTTATTCTCTATTTAATATTTTGTATTCCTTTATTTTTAGTATTATTTGTGTGATAGTTGTTATTCCCTGTTGATTTACTGCACCCCTTTGTTCAAACCCTAAAAAATCGATTCTAATTGATTCTAGTATATCTTTCCTTATTTGTGTTTGAATAATTTATTTTCTATGTTTACTTGGTTGATTTCTACACTGTATAAACCCCTCCCCTAAAACACCTTGAGCAGACCGGGGAATCTCCTAATCACTGCTATTATTCTCATTGTTCTCTACTCGAAGCCCTTCTCGAGGCTCTTATGAACTCTGAAGCATCGGAGATCTGGGGTTCTTGATATTCAGCTCTTTACTATTCTTCTGTTCGTATAATTTTTCTACTGTTTAGTGCTTTAACCCCTACAATGTTAATTTTCTTTCTTTCCTTCTGCATACTTATTTGTGTTTGAATTATATGAGTATGATTTAGTTTGTGAATCCCTGATATTGCACTACTATGATAATGCTCAATACTCTTTTGTCATCCTATGATAGTTGAATACATGAGATAGTTTACTGATTTGTCCTTAGTTTGTGTTAGGATGGTCTGCACTTCTATGTTGGTTCTTTGTGTTCTTCTGGAATCAGTTCTGTACCTCTTGCATCTGAATATGTTTCAGTTTTGAGTTTCAATGTGTGCCTATTTTGATCTAAATCTGCTTGTTTGTGACTATATGTTGTTAGTTATAGAGTTTCTTCATACCTTGCTTTGGATGGTACTACAACATTATGGAAATCTCCATCTATGAATCATTTAGTGCTGAGTTTTGTGTCTGATTGACTGTTCTTTGTGTACTAGTCACAACTACATAGAACACTGCTTTAAGGTTTACGCTAAACATGTTTTCCTTGTTATCATGATCCCTAGCATCACTTAGTATGTTAAGATAAACATTTATTTCTGCCTCAACTATGATCTTGCTCCCATGCTAATATGTTTTTCCAGTCTGTTTTTGTTCATTTAATGTCTTGCTTCTTCCAATGTTTATCACAATGTCTAAATACTTATTAGTATGACCCTAAGATGCATGCTTAGCTTAATCCAAATCTCTTAGGTCTCAATTGGTTTAATGTCATGAATGATAATTTATGTATATCTTGCAAACTTGTTGCTTCCCCGATTTCTTTCAATATGAGACTATATATGTGGTGCTTTGCTCTCTTGCTGAACCTGCTGGCCTACTTGATTAGTTGTTCTGTATGCTTAACTTGGTGTAGTACTTAATTTCTGTCCCTCTATCACTATCCACTCTCCTTATTTGCTACTCATGCTATTCTGAATTCTCATTCTTAGCCGGCTAAAAGTGAAGACTATCTAGGTTCTGTTGTCGACCTCCCTAGTGTGAGCACTGCTCGGGGTCCAATTGAGACCTTGTGAACACCGACACACTAGGGCTTGGTCCTAGTCATTCTTTCAACCTCCAAAACTATCCCTAGTACTCTATTTCCCTATCATGTATTGTATATCTATATTGGTTGTTCCAAGTGTTGCAACACATGGCGTTGTGGCTCATTAAATTGGTATGGGCTCTTCTATGGACCCATGATCGTGTATTAAACATGGCTCTTTGTTGAAGGCCTAGTAAGGCTGGGTGTTTAGTTATTTTATTTGGGTCTACGTCGGGACTGTTCACTGTTATGTAATATTGTTATTCATTATTGGGCCTGTAATAATTTTTGTATAAACAATTGGGGTTGTTAGTAAACGGGAATGGGGTAGATTTTAATATTTACATGCGATGGGTAGATAACATGCCTATAGGACTTAATAATGTGTTTGCTATATGTGTTGTTCAATTACATAAGCACTGTAGAGATCATGACATTAGGAAAAGCATACACACACTACCTGTTTACCATTCAACAAGAGTTTTAAATGCTATGTCCACTACTACGCGTTTATATACGACATGCCTATAGGAAGTAAGCACTCTTTCAATTTGCATGACTACTTTCAACCGCATTAGAAACCTGCCTATAGGAACAAATGAATTCTCCTTCAATTCACTTCAACATATATACTAGAAATCATGCCTATAGGATTTTGATCAGTTCATTTGTTATTGTATTGCACTGATCACTAGAAACCATGCCTATAGGACTAAGTATAACAATAAAACCAGTTCCAAGTGCTAATGGTTTAGAGATCCTGCCTATAGGATATCATAATTCGCCTTAATAACTGTTAATGATGCCCCTCTCAACATTGTTTGTTATTTACTTAGACCACTATTAGAAAGCATGAGTAATCCTGAGCATTTCTAATAATATTTACTGTCCCTTACTGCGTAAACCACTGAGAGATCATGCCTATAGGTTTTATTAACATATAATCTGTAATCTTAATAAACAACTTAGTAGTATCAGATACTCTCAAACTGGTAATTTAGAAATTATAGGTCTAAAGTGGCGCCTTGCATCTGACACTACTTGCATATTTGGATCAGATTATATAGAAACCATGTCTATAGAGCTTAATAACTTCAATCTTCCTCAATTTTGAAACTGTCTAATGCCTGACGTAGAAATTTGTTTGTGTGCATTTGTTGTCTAACTGCAGAGGCTAACTTGAGCCTTTAATTGTCCTTAAGTGCAGCCCTATTTGTTTTGAATTGTCGCCTAGTCTTGACATTTTCTGAGTAGCCTAAATAAAGTCTAGAACTACCCAAAATAGAGGTCCAATGCCTCCTGGACCATAGATATGGGACGGGTAGTACACGCATAAGGTACGACTTATAATTCAACTAGTGCACTTTAGGTAATAACTTAAAGATGGTAATCAGCTAGCAGGGGATGATAGTCTGTGCCTGCTAAATAATACGAGTAACAACCCATCTTGAGGGAGTTACGAAGTATTATTTATGTTGCACGGGGTGATCCTTTAGGCTGAAAAACTTAGGACCCCCCATCTTATTCCCTTTTTATATTTGAATCAAGTGTTTGTATTTCCTCAAAGCCTTTTAATAATAAAATTTCTCAAACTTCTTAGTTTCTCTATCTTTATTTATCTGACTAATTCGTATGATTCAAGTTTGGCCGGGACCCACAATTATGGACCTCGAAGAATGCCTAACACCTTCTGTTCGAGGTAATTTTGAGCCCTTACCCGATCTCTGGTGATGAAAGCTAGTCAAACCTGAGTCATATGCAAATAGGTACCCTAACACACCTTAAACCGTTAGGTGGCGACTCTCTTCTTTTAATATATCCTTAAAAGTGTTGTCACATGTTGAAACCCGATTTCGCGAGAAACATGGGACGCGACAGCATGGCGACTCTGCTGGGGATTTACACTTAGGCTCTTACCATAACAAACTTGGCGCATGTGAATTAGTCTTCTCTGATAAACGTGTTTCTTTGTTCTTTTATTATTTTGTTTCTACATGAATATCCCGCTCCTGATCCCCTTTTTATTGCTATATGCACATCCTTTCCCTTATTCTCACTCTGTTTGAATTCGTATGCAAATCCCTTCCCTTAATTTCCCTACTTTTGCTCAAATTGGCTCTAGCATGCGTGTTCTTTTTTAGTCATACTTATTTGCTCCAAGTCGCCTTTCAAATTGCTACACCATGTCTCTCCCTACCCTTACTCACTCGCTTACTTTATCACAACTTCCACATTGCGCGAACTAACTTCTTCTTGTTTTCCTTTCTTTTCATGTCTTTACGTTCGCTTTAATATTGCATTTACTGTCTTCATCATGCAAAATATTTTACAACATGTTGTTTATCTTTGCATAAAGCATGCTCCATATCATATTCCACTCGTGCCCAATTAATACCATAGAGACGCTTGATGAGTGTCCGCGCTCTTCCGAAATCACCCTTTAAATTTGGAAAGGCTTATTTGCGGTAAAACTAGTCGATTAGCGGCAAAGTCGATGGTTCCATGCCTTTCCCTCTCAAGTTGTCCGCTTGAGGTTACCCGTCTAAACTTTTATAGAAACCCCACTCTAATATTAACTCTGCATGCATCATGTCCAAACCTATTATGGGTTAGAACGTTGTCCGCGTGATAATCCGCTAAGGCAAGCCTTGTCCAAAGTCTGTCGGGATTTATGTAATCCCAATGGATACCATCACGATGTGTGCATTATTTGGAAAAAACATGCCTGTATGCCGATCATTAATGTATAAATAGTCAAATCCAGAGGGGGAAAGGGCTAACTTTATTTGTTTTGCATAAATGAGGCACGAAGTCCCCAGGTTTGGCATGGTTCAAAATATCCCATCTTTGCTACTGGATTGGTGGAAAAACCTCTCACCAAGTGACAAAAACCATGTAAAAAGAGTCCTCGGGAATTTAACCTCTTTATTAGACATTCAGCCAAACAATGCACTATTTGAGGTCGCCACCATATTTTGGGATGAATGACTAATTGGCGACATAGAAATGACTCCTCTTTTAGAGGAAATAGAAGGCTTCACTGGACTCCCATGGGATAGCCCTGATTTGTTGGTACCGAAAAACCGTACTTCCCAAGGTTTCTTGAAAATGATGGGTTTCAAAAAAAATGATGAGTTACTCTATCTGAAGAAGTCTTATATACCATTTGAGTTCCTTTATGAGCGTTATGGGCACAGCAAGTCATAGAACTTGTCATTACCTCTTTGGGTTGGACACACCGCCGAGTTTTCGTATTCATTATCTGTTTTCTGGGAATGCTGATATTTCCGATGAAGGGAGAAAGGATCCACACTCGCCTAGCTATGGTCGCTAGGACTTTAATGGAGGGAATAGAGAGGCAAACTTACACCATTGTCCCTATGATCTTGGTTGAGATGTACTGGTCTTTAGATCGTTGCACAAAAGGGTGTGGGCAATTTGAGGGTTGCAATCTGTTGCTGCAGGTATGGTTGTTAGAACACTTTCAGAGAGGTGAGTTCCGTCAAGAACATCTGCGACGACCATGGAATGACCACATAGCCTATCATCATCCGAAGAGAATGACTTTTATCCCAAACAGGTTTGCGCAACAGGGAAATATTGTGAGCTGGTTACGTTTCTTTGGCAATTTGATTGATGAAAAAGTGCATTGGATGTTCCAATGGTTCCCTAGAAGCGAGTTCATCATCAGGTCAAGAGAGACTCCGCATCTAGTGCTAATCGGGTTGAGAGGAATCTACCCTTATGCTCTTATAAGGGTTATGAGGCAAGCAGGGAGAAAGCAGGTTATACCTCGGGTTTCCAACATGGCCCAGTACAAAGCAGACTTCAAGGGGAATACCATTCCATTCAAGTTCGAGGCATAGCATATGTGGCATCAAAAGATCATTGTGGAGAAAAATACCATCGAGCCAGATCGGTATCACGCCGACCATGTGTACTTCTACCCATCATGGTTGGTAGATGATATAGCGGGAGATGTCAAGCAAGGTATTAATATGGAAAATAGGGTTATATATGACGCTGCTGAAGCACAAGTCAAGTATAGGATGTTGCGCAAGAGGGTTTTCGAGTCTGAAGCTAGACATTTGGAACAACACAAAGTGGATATGGAAGCCATCGGCGAATGGAAAGAAATTGCTACTAAATCAATAGAAAGATTGGAATATTTGGAGCAAGGGTTGATGGAGCTTGAGGGAAAGATGAGGAAAAGGATCTCAGACTGTCAGAATGTAGAGGACAGCGAAGGAGGGCATCTAGCAATGGCTTATCTGCTGTTGGACATGCGCGACCTAGGGAACATGATTGATGGAGCCAAGAAGGCCAAGCATGGAGAAGGTCCCTCTAGGACCAAATAGATTAGGAATAATGTTTTATTTGCTTTCTAGACTCGTTTTAGACTTTGATTGTAATAAGGCAAATGCCATTAGTAACTCTTTATAATTATTGTCGTTTTAGTAGAGGTTTGGTTCATTTATCACATTAATGAAATGATGCAATTATTGGCATCAAGTTTCTCCAAATCTATATGCCGCTTAGGCCTACCTCGGGCACAATGAGGTCCCCAAAATTAGAACGCGAATTTATTTACTAATTCTGTAACACATGTTTAATATCGCAAACATCCTTTTAATACTCCTTACTAATTTGGTTACCTTTTTTGTTTTTTTTTCTTTTGTTTATTCCCATCCCCCAAGGTTGGTTCGTGCATACTGGCATCATCTGCATATCATAATAGATCTAGAAAGAACAATTTAAGCGGTATCAGAAAGGACAATGCAGAGAACATTGAAACCTCGGACAGTCGGAATACTCCAGAACACACAAAATCCGGTGCCTCTCCGACCTGAACCAACAAAACACAAATGCCCAAAGCCCGGTGCCTCCCCAAAACACACAAAATCCTCTTGCACCACATCAATACGCCACACCTCCTTAGAACCACAACCCTCCACCGATACCTACTCCTCAATAACACCATCACCACCCAACTCAATACCCACAAACAACCAAATACCACACCACTCAGAATGTACCACAGCCCACTCCTGACCTGCAAAACTCAACCAATGGCCACCGTTATGCCCAGATTCCCGGAGCCCACCAAAGTAATCCCATATATGTGAAAACCTTACCTCACACCCCACAACAGACCTTATACATACCCGAATCCGCCGAGAAGGGCCTGCTCATCAAGAACATGGTAGATGAACTCAAGAAACTTACTGGTAGGGTTCAAAGTGTCGAAGGGGGCAAAGGCATTGAGGGTTTGAATTATGAAGATTTGTGTATTCATCCAGATGTAGAACTGCTAGAGGGTTACAAACCTCCTAAGTTCGAAATGTTCGACAGAACTGGTGATCCGAAGGTGCACTTGAGAACATATTGTGACAAGCCTATAGGAGTTGGCAGGGATGAAAGAATCCGCATGAAGCTGTTCATGAGAAGCCTCACTGGAGACGCCCTATCTTGGTACATCAGTCAGAACCCAAAGAAATGGGTTAATTGGGTGAGCATGGCATCAGATTTCATGGATCTGTTCAGATTTAACACAGAAAATGCACCAGACGTTTTCTACATTCAAAATCTCAAGAAAAAGCTAACAAAAACTTTCCGCGAGTATGCTACTCGGTGGAGGTCTGAAGCTGCAAAAGTAAGGCCAGCGCTGGAAGAAGAACAAATGAATAAGTTCTTCATCAAAGCTCAGGATCCGCAATACTACGAAAGATTGATGGTTATTAAAAACCATAAATTTTCTGATATCATCAAGTTGGGAGAGAGAATAGAAGAAGGGTTCAAAAGTGGAATGGTGACAAATGTTGAAGCACTCCAAGACACAAATAAGGCCCTGCAGTCAGGAGGTATCTCCAAGAAGAAAGAAGTAGGTGCATTAATGGTAGCCCAAGGTCCGAAGTCTCCTCTCACATACCAAACACCTCCACCCACATATCAGCCTTCACCTCCCAGATACCAACAACCTGCCACCACTTACCATACCNAGAATAGAAGAAGGGATCAAAAGCGGAATGGTGACAAATTCTGAAGCACTCCAAGCCACAAATAAGGCCCTATGGTCAGGAGGTATCTCCAAGAAGAAAGAAGTAGGTGCATTAATGGTAGCCCAAGGTCCGAAGTCTCCTCTCACATACCAAACACCTCCACCCACATATCAGCCTTCACCTCCCAGATACCAACAACCTGCCACCACTTACCATACCAATAACACCCAACCAGAATACTACCACTCACCACCAGCCTGCCAAAACTACCAAAACCCTAGACCAAATTTCGACCACAGACCACCCAGACAATGCACCCTAATTGCTGAACCTATAGACCAGCTGTATGAGAGATTGAAAGTTGCCGGTTATATCACTCCCATTCCCGCTGTTGCTATAGAAAACTCTTCCTAGTGGATTAATCCAAACAAGACATGTGCCTCTCACTCAGGCATGAAAGGAAATACTATTGATGAGTGTCGTACTTTGAAGGATAAGATTCAGACATTAATTGACACCAAAGTCATATAGGCAAAAGAGGATGCACCCAATGTCCGTAATAATCCTCTCCCAGATCACAGGGGTGGAGGAGTAAACGTGATAGAGACCGATGAAGAATGTGACTCAGAGGGGTTAATTGGACTCATTATGGAAGGGGATAATTCTAAAAGATATCTAGTCACTCTCACACTCATCATGATATAGACTCAGGCACCAATTAAAGTTGAGGTAGCTGTATTAACCCCATTTGAGGTTGAAGTAACAACGCCATTCATAGTGATGGTAGCACCAACGTCGTCTTATAAGTCTAATGTTATACCATAGGATTATGTTGCAGAAGCAAGAAGAAAAGGAAAAGCAAAAATGGAAGAAACAGGTGCAGCGCAAGGTATGTTCAGAACTGGTAGGGTTTATAAACCCGAGCATTTAGGAGGAACGAGCAAAGAAACTGCATCTAAATCGCCTGTCATTGGGACTGGCCCGGACGACCTTTGGAGAAAGGTGCAAGCAAGGGAATATTTTGTGGTTGATCATTTGAACAAAACCCCTGCTCCAATATCCATTTTATCACTGCTGCAAAACTCCGAGGCACATAGGAATGCCCTGATGAAGGTGTTGAACGAAGCCTATGTACCCAACAACATCACCAGTGGAGAGATGGCCAACATGGTAGGGCAAGTGTTGGAAAGCCACAAGATCACTTTTCATGAAGACGAGCTGCCACTAAAAGGATTAAGTCACAACAGGGCATTGCATATCATAGTGTAGTTTGAAGACACCTTCATTGCCAGAGTCCTGGTAAATGGGGGTTCGAGTCTCAACATCTGTCCACTAGCTACTTTGAAAAGGTTGGGTAAAGTTCTGCACGAGATACGAGTAGGAAGTATGAATGTGAAAGCATTTGATGGGTCTCAAAGGGCCACAATTGAGGAGACCAACCTCAGCCTACAGATGGGCCCGACCTAGTTTAATGTTGAGTTTCAAGTGTTAGATATATCCGTCACCTACAACCTATTGTTGGGAAGACCGTGGATACATGCCGCTGGGGTCATAGCTTCTACTCTACATCAGGTCATGAAGTTTGAGTGGAACTATTAGGAAGTGATTGTCCATGGGGATGGAAGTAACACCATTTACACCAATTAGACTGTTCCGATCATTGAGAATAGAAAGAAGTTGGGTGGAGAAACATACCATCGCATCGAGCAAGTCAACGCAATTGAGATGGGCAAATGGTGGAGCAGTAAGATAGAAGGCATATTAGCATGGGCATGGTATGAACCTGGCAAGGGTTTCGGTAAGAATCTTTAGGGGATCACCAAACCGATACAACTAAAGCATCACGGCACAACTTTTGGGCTTGGGTACGAATACACCTGGCACGAGTATCAGAATTGGTCGCCACCATGGCGTGGTCCTTATTACCCTCTAGAGACACCAGTACCACATTTGAGCCAGTCATTGCATCAAGCTGACATGATATGGGAGTCCGAAGAAGATGCAGTTCTAGCTGGTATAATGAATCTGTTCTGGATGATGAATACATGGATTGCAGTGCGATAGTTGAGGAGGAGGAGGAGGAAGGCCTCATTATTCATACCATGGAGGAGGGAGCTAATCTCAAGAACTAGACTGCTGCACCATCAAGGGCCCGTCGAGTTCCTGGGTAGCTTGGTAATTAGCATCATTTATTTTGAAAGCAATTTTATGAGCATCTAAGACATTTTCAATATTTGGTTCTCAACGTATTTGGTTTTGGAATAATTGCTCGAGTCATCAATCCATACTTGTTTGAATTTTTCATTTAATGTTTTTTCTCTCTATAGTATTATTATTACCTATCCCGATGAACCTACGATTATGACATGTAATGCGACAATGAAACATAAGGATAATGATTCAGAGGATTTGGAAGAGGATATAATACCCGAGGAAATTGTCAGAGAAGTGGAAAACTTTGAAAACAAGCCTAAGTCCAATTTGGATGAGACTGAAACAGTTAATTTGGGAGACTCCAAAACAGTCAAGGAAACGTGTGTAAGCATTCACCTATCACCATCAAAGAAGGCAGAGTACGTCCGGTTCTTGAAGGAGTATGAGGATATCTTTGCATGATCCTATGATGATATAACCGGTTTGAGCACGTCCATAGTGGCTCATAAACTACCTACCAACCCTATGTGTCCGCATATAAAGCAGAAGCTCAGAACATTCAAGCCAGATATGAGTATGAAAATAAAGGAGGAAGTTACCAAACAGATCAAAGCCAAGGTTCGCAGAGTGGTTGAATATCCGACCTGGTTGGCTAACATTGTGCCAGTTCCAAAGAAGGATGGGAAAGTCAGAGTGTGTGTCGACTATCGGGACTTAAACAGAGCAAGTCCCAAAGACGATTTCCCGTTGCCCAATATACACATACTGGTTGACAACTTTGCCAAGCATGAACTCCAATCCTTTGTGGTTTGCTTCGCAGGATATCATCAGATCTGGATGGATGAAGAGGATGCCGAAACGACAGCCTTTATTACACCATAGGGATTGTATTGCTACAAAATGATGTTGTTTGGACTAAAGAATGTTGGAGCCACCTATATGAGGGCCATGACAACCATTTTTCACGACATGATACACAAGGAGATAGAGGTGTACGTGGATGACGTCATCATCAATCCAAGAGAAGCACAGATCATATGGCAGATTTGAGGAAATTCTTTGATCGTCTTCGAAGATACAACCTGAAACTAAATCCCACAAAATGTGCCTTCGGAGTCCCTGCTGGAAAGTTGTTAGGTTTCATCGTCAGCCGCTGAGGAATTGATCTAGACCCGTCAAAAGTCAAGGCTATCCAAGATTTGCCACCTCCTAAGAACAAGAAAGATGTGATGAGTTTCTTGGGGCGTCTCAATTACATCAGCCGTTTCATAGCACAATCAACTGTGATTTGTGAACCGATTTTCAAAATATTAAAGAAAGCTGTTGCAACAAGTTGGACTGAAGAATGCTAGAAAGCCTTTGGCAAGATCAAGGAATATTTATCCAAAACACATGTGCAGGCCCCACCAGAACCTGGGAGACCTCTGCTACTCTATTTATCTATATTGGATAGGGCTTTCTACTGTGTCTTGGGACAACACGACGAGACGGGAAGAAAGGAACATCTATATACTATCTAAGTAAGAAGTTCACACCCTATGAAGCACGGTATTATTTGCTACAGCGCACCTGTTGTGCTTTGATGTGGATAGCTCAGAAGTTGAGGCACTACTTCTGTGCCTACACCACATATCTCATATCAAGAATGGATCCGTTAAAATACATCTTCTAGAAACCAATGCCTACCGAAAAGTTGGCAAAATGGCAGATACTACTGAGTGAGTTCGACATCATTTATGAACTCAAAAGGTGGTCAAGGGGAAAGCATTGGCAGATCATCTGGCAGAAAATCATGTGGGTGGAGGATACGAACCACTGAAAACGTATTTTCCCGATGAAGAAGTATCATTCGTAGGAGAAGATATCACCGAAACCTATGACGGTTGGAGAATGTTCTTCGATGGAGCTGCAAACTTCAAAGGAGTAGGAATTGGAGCAGTTTTAGTGTCAGATACAGGTCAACACTATCCGATATCCGCAAAACATAGATTTTCGTGTACCAATAATATGGCAGAATACGAGGCTTGCATCATGGGGCTCAAGCTGGCCATTGACATAAATATTTAGGAATTGCTGGTAATTGGTGACTCAAACCTTTTGATACACTAGGTTCTAGGAGAATAGGCTACAACGAATACTAAAATATTGCCGTATTTGTACTATGCGCAATAATTGAGGAAGAGATTCGCCAAGATAGAGTTCAAACATGTTCCGAGAATCCAGAATGAGTTCGCAGATGCGTTGGCCACTCTATCTTCCATGATACAACACCTAGACAAGAATTTCATAGATCCTATTCCAGTAGGGATCCATAATCAGCCAGCGTATTGTGCTCATGTTGAAGAAGAAACTAATGGGAATCTGTGGTTTCATGACATCAAAGAATACTTGGCAAAAGGAGAGTACCTGGAGCACGCAAATCATACTCAGAAATGCACACTCCGAAGATTGTCCAACTATTTCTTCCAAAGTGGAGGAATTCTGTACAGAATGACTCCAGATCTAGGATTATTACGGTGTGTCGACGCCAAGGAAGCATCCAAATTGCTCAAAGAGATACATGCCGGAACTTGCGGACCACACATGAATGGATTTGTTTTAGCTAAAAAGATATTAAGAGCAGGATATTTCTGGATGACTATGGAAATGGGCTGCATCAGGTATGTCCAAAATTGTCATCAATGCCAAGTACATGCGGATATGATACGAGTGCCACCCAATGAACTCAATGCAACAAGTGCACCTTGGCCTTTATCCGCTTGGGGGATGGATGTCATCGATCCCATCGAACCCGCCGCTTCAAATGGGCACAGGTTCATTCTAGTGGCCATAGACTATTTCACAAAATGGGTTGAAGCCGCATCTTACAAGGCTGTAACTAAAAAAATCATCGCAGATTTCGTTAGGATCGTATTTTCTGTCGATTCGGGGCACCGGAATCAATCATCACCGACTATGCCGCCAACCTTAACAGTGATTTGATTAAATCCATGTGTGAAACCTTCAAGATCAAGCATAAGAATTCCACAGCATACATGCCACAAATGAATGGAGTTGTGAAACCGCCAATAAGAACATCAAGAAGATATTAAGGAAGATGGTAGATAATCACAAACAATGGCACGAAAAGTTATCATTTGCCCTACTTGGATATCGTACCATGGGTCGCACATTAACTGGGGCAACCCCTTATTTGCTGATCTATGGCACTGAAGCCGTCATTCCCGTCGAAATAGAAATTCCTTATTTGAGGATCATACAAGAGGCTGAAGTCAGTGATGCAGAATGGATACGAAGTCTTTATGAGCAACTGGCTCTCATTGACGGAAAACAAATGAACGCAGTATGTCACAGTCAACTTTACCAGAACGGAATGTCCATAGCTTTCAACAAAAGAGTCAGGGCTAGACAATTCACACCGGGGCAGCTGGTGCTGAAGCGGATCTTCTCGCATCAAGATGAAGCCAAACAGAAATTTTCACCCAATTGGCAAGGGCCCTACATGGTTCACAGAGTATCAACAGAAAGAGCGCTCATAATCGCAGAGATGGATGGAGAAGTTTGGCCAAAACCTATCAACTCAGACGCAGTCAAGAGATACTATGTTTAGATTGTTTACATTTCTTCATGTCACTGAACTACGCTTGACCTGATTCCCATTTAAGAGGGGATACGTAGGCATCCCTGTGGGTTCGGTCACATCTCAATAAAATCTTCATTTTTGCCATGGTTAGAAACTGGGGCAGAATTTTGAGGAGGACCTCAAAATTCTAAAGCATGTTTAGCCGACATCGTCATATATAGAACAGTCAAAGATGTGCTTTTAAACTGGGGCAGAATTTTGAGGAGGACCCTCAAAATTCTAAAGCAAGGAGGTCGCAATGTCTCTAAAATATGTCAAAGTTATTAGTTTATATAACTTAGTCGATATTGCATAATACTATATCTCAAATAACTACATTCATCACATGCACGCATTTCTTTCAAAAAACTTTATTTCTTTAAACAGCCAGATGCTACCCAGGGTTACTCAAACAGGATCTCAAGATAGGAGCACATGCAAAGCAAAGACAAAAGCGCAAACCAACCTTCCCCTGCAAAATATACAATTTTTATTTGGATGCAGGCACAGTAAGACAATAATATCTGCAGACACGTCAGGCCATTACCTTCAAGATAGCGGATTATCTATCCCAAGCATCCCCAGCTAAGAAACACTCTACTATCACTCATCGTTTTTGTTACATCGAGACTAAGCATTGTCTCCTATTTTTGCATGAGGCTAAGCATTGCCTTCCTAATTGCATAAGTCTAAGCACTGCCTTTCCTTGCATCGAGACTAAGCATTATCTCCTATTTTTCATGAGGCTAAGCATTGCCTCCATAAATTGCATAAGGCTAAGCTCGGCCTTTTTTTTCATGAGACTAAGCACCGTCTTCTCTCCTTGCATAAAGCTAAGCATCGCCTTTCTTTGCATAAGACTAAACACTGTCTCCTCTTTCGCATGAGGCTAAGCACTGCCTCCCTAATCGCATAAGGCTAAGCTCTACCTTTCTTTGCATGAGACTAAGCAATGTCTCCTAATTGCATGAGACTAAGCATTATCTCCTTTTCTTTGCATGAGACTAAGCATCGTCTCCTTTCTCAGGATAAGACTAAGTATTGTCTTCTTTCTCTACATAAGACTGAGCATTGTCTCCTTTATTTGCATGAGACTAAGCATTGTCTCCCATTTGTACGAGGCTAAGCATCGCCTCCTTAACTACACAAGGCTAAGGATTGCCTTCTTTGCATGAGACTAAGCATTGTCTCCTATTTTGCATAAAGCTAAGCACCGCTTCCCTTACTCGCATGAGACTAAGCATTGTCTCCTATTTTGCATAAGGCTAAGCCCTGCCCCTCTCTTGCATATGGCTAAGCACTGCCTTTTCCATAGGATTAAATACTATCCCCACTACGCCACCTAAAACCTAGCACTATCCTCTGTTCACCTAGGGCTAAGCACTACCCTCATCATACATAAGACTAAGCCTTGTCTTGTCTCATTTTCGCATGTGACCAAGCGTCGCATCCTTGCACTTCATAGGCTGGAATATCCCCATTTTGTCCAAAGGCGTCATAGTCCGAAGGCATCATCCTCATAGCCGGAAGACACCATTCCATGGCCTGAGGATCTCTCGAAACTGCACATCATTATTCCAAGGTGTCATAGTCCAAAGGCACCATCCTCATGGCTCGAGGACATCATTTCATGGCCTGCGAATCCCTTATCATATGATTCATGGCCCAGGATGTCATGGTCTAAGGACATCATCCCCACCGTCCAAAGACAACTTTCATGGTCCAAAGGGAATTTGCATCATGCTTAAATTCTCGCAATAATCCATATATACTTGCGTGCATCGTGTTTAAGTTTTGCAGGTAATACAGGAAGTAACCGTTCTCCTAACGGGAGCAACCTTCGCTCCAGTTTTCATTCAACATTCACATCCTGTAATTATTTCAAACACAACCAACCACCATCAGTTACCCATTTTTACGTGATAACCGTTCAGATACTAGTTTTGAGATACATCCATAACATTTCAGATACTCGTTTTGAGATACATCCAAAACATATCAGATTCACATTCATGATTTTGCGCAAATTCATCTGATATTTTCCTACCCAAAAGAGCCTTTCCGAAGCATACGACTATTCCTACAACAACCCCATCGGTTCAGTTCACCGTTGGATCCAGAACTACACACGGCCTGATTTTCGAAACACCAGGGATATGTAGGCAACTGAGAAACCTGGGTTCGGCCTCCATTTTCAAAATCACCTCATTCGGTCAAAATCGGTCATCATTTCTTTACCCGGCAACTCTTACATCATTCTCGGGTAAAGAGGGGCAGCTATTGATACCCAATATTTCCTTCATATTTTCTAAAAATGCATATATACTTTCAACATGGCATATTTGCATCATCATTTAGTTTACAAACCTATACACGTATTTTCTATAATTTTCCATAATTATTTAAAGCTCTAAATCAATTCCTTTCTACTTTTTTATTATATAAATATTTAGTAATTATCCCTTCAAATTATTTTGTGATGACTAAATCATCCAAATTTATTGTTTACACCCACATATATGTTTTATAACATTTTTTACCTCTATTTCACATAATTACATTTGTATTTTTAAAGCTCTTTACATAATTTTGCAATAATAGCCTATATGCTATGTATAATTACAATTATTATATTATTCATGCTATAATAGCATTTTTATATTTTTTGCAGTATTAAGTTATTATTTTCAATCATTTTATTGCATAATTAATATTTTATTACTTATTAATCATTTTTATTTAAATAATTTTGTGTACTTAATTTATAGCCCAAATTTGGAGCCAATTCTGGACCAATTCAATAGCCCAAATACCCACACCTCAGCCCAATAACGGCCCAGCCCAAATCAAACGACCCTCTTTAAACTAACCCGGTCGCAACCCGTCGGACGACCCGCCCCGTCTATTCTTTGATCCTGACCGTTGATCTCTCAAGATCAACGGTCTACAATCACCCTACCCTTTTAATTAGCCAACCCCCCGAAACCCTAACCCATTTCCTCTAACCTGCCGCCTCTAAACTCTCTCATCTCTTTTTTTCTCTGTTAAATCCCAGCCGCTGTAACCCTAACCTTCTCCGATTTTTATTCAAACATGGAATCAATCCATGATCTACTTACCTATTTTCTGGTACTCTATCATTATACACATGTTTATGGTGTTACTTAGTTCTTGCCCAATTTTTGGCAAGAACTATTTCTCAAGAATGGACCGATTTACTTTGATTCTGTGAAGATCTGGACGATCTTTCGTCTATATGCATATTATATTGAACGATTCTTGCATTATCGGTTCGATTCAAATCGTCAGTCCCAACTAGGGTTTGAGTCTTTCCTTTTTTTTCTTTACTGATTTTCGATTGATTAATACTTTTTCTTTTCCGTGTTTGACTATTCTTTTCCTTATTTCTGTTTAATCTACCATGTTTCCCTATTTTCTACTTTATTTAGCCCTAAATCTGACTCTAAATTATTTTTTGTATGATATTTTTCTTATTCTCTATTTAATCTTCTGTATTCCTTTATTTTTAGTATTATTTGCGTGATATTTGTTATTCCCTATTTATTACTGAAAGCCTTTGTTCACGCCCTAAAAAATCGATTCTAATTGATTCTAGTATATCTTTCCTTATTTGTGTTTGAAGAATTTATTTTCCATAATTACTTGGTTGATTGCTACACTATGTAAACCCCTCCTCTAAAACCCCTTCAACAGACCGGGGAATCTCCTAATCACTGCTATTATTCTCATTGTTCTCCTCTTTCACGTACTCATTCACTTTGTTACACTCGAATATTCTGTGAAATTCTGGGCCAGCTGAAAGCCAAGGCCATTAAACGACCTCCTTCTGTGCAAGCACTGCTCGTAGCCCTTCTCGAGGTTCTTATGAACTCTGAAGCATCGGAGATATGGGGTTCTTGCTATTAAGCTCTTTACTATTTTTCTGTTCGTATAATTTTGCTACTGGTTAGTGCTTTAACCCCTACAATGTTAATTTTCTTTCTTTCCTTCTGCATACTTATATGTGTTTGAATTATATGAGTATGATTTAGTTTGTGAATCCCTGATATTGCACTACTATGATAATGCTCAATACTCTTTTGTCATCCAATGATAGTTGAATGCATGAGATAGTTTACTGATTTGTCCTTAGTTTGTGTTAGGCTGGTCTGCACTTCTATGTTGGTTCTTTGTGTTCTTCTGGAATTAGTTCTGTACCTCTAGCATCTGAATATGTTTCAGTTTTGAGTTTCAATGCATGCCTATTTTGATCTAAATCTGCCTATTTGTGACTATATGTTGTTAGTTATAGAGTTTCTTCATACCTTGATTTGGATACTACTAAGACTCTATGAAAATCTCCCTCTATGAATCATTTAGTGCTGAGTTTTGTGTCTGAT
The DNA here is from genome assembly GCA_000715115.1 of Nicotiana otophora. Lineage (NCBI taxonomy): Eukaryota > Viridiplantae > Streptophyta > Magnoliopsida > Solanales > Solanaceae > Nicotiana > Nicotiana otophora. The sequence continues at coordinate 197,975 of AWOL01S0011090.1, read as the reverse complement.
TGACTGTTCTTTGTGTACTAGCCACAACTATATAGAACACTGCTTTAAGGTTTACCCTAAACATGTTTTCCTTGCTATTATGATCCCTAGCATCACATAGTATGTTAAGATAAACATTCATTTCTGCCTCAACTATGATCTTGCTCCCATGCTAATATGTTTTTCCAGTCTGTTTTTGTTTATTTAATGTCTTGCCTCTTCTAGTGTTTATCATAATGTCTAAATACTGATTAGTATGACTCTAAGATGCATGCTTAGCTTAATCCAAACCTCTAAGGTCTCAATTGGTTTAATGTCAATAATGATAATCTATGTATATCTTGCAAACTTGTTGCTTCCCCAATTTCTTTCAATATGAGACTATCTATGTGGTGCTTTGCTCTCTTGCTGAACCCGCTGGCATGCTTGATTAGTTGCTCTGTATGCTTAACTTGGTGTAGTACTTAATTTTTGTCCCTCTATCACTATCCACTCTCCTTATTTTCTACTCATGCTATTCTGAATTCTCATTCTTAGCCGGCTGAAAGCCAAGGCTATCTAGGTTCCGTTGTCGACCTCCCTAGTGTGAGCACTACTCGGGGTCAAATTGAGACTCTTGTAAACTCTGACATACTACGGCTTGGTCCTAGTCATTCTTTCAACCTCCAAAACTGTCCCTAGTACTCTATTTCCCTGTCATGTATTGTATATCTATATTGGTTGTTCCAAGTAGTGCAACACTTGGCGTTGTGTCTCATTAAATTGGTATGGGCTCTTCTATGTACCCGTGATCGTGTATTGAATGTGGATCTTTGTTGAAGGCCCAGTAAGGTTGGGTATTTAGTTATTTTATTTGGGTCTACGGCGGGCCTGTTCACTGTTATGTAATATTATTATTCATTATTGGGCCTGTAATAATTTTTGTATAAACAGTTGGGTTTGTTAGTAAAAGGGAATGGGGTAGATTTTAATATTTACATGTGATGAGTAGATAACATGCCTATAGTACTTAATAATGTGTTTGCTATATGTGTTGTTCAATTACATGAGCAATGTAGAGATCATGACATTAGTAAAAGCACACATACATACTACCTGTTTACCATTAAACAAGAGTTTTAAATGCTCTGTCCACTTCTACACATTTATAGACGACATGCCAGTAGGAAGTAAGCACTCTTTCAATTTGCATGACTACTTTCAACCGCATTAGAAACCTGCCTATAGGAACAAATGAATTCTACTTCAATTCACTTCAGCATATATATATTAGAAATCATGCCTATAGGATTTGGATCATTTCATTTGTTACTGTATTGCACTGATCACTAGAAACCATGCCTATAGGACTAAGTATAATAATAAAATCAGTTCCAAGTGTTAATCGTTTAGAGATCCTACCTATAGGATATCACGATTCGCCTTAATAACTATTAATGATGTCCCTCTCAACATTGTTTATTGTTCACTTAGACTACTATTAGAAAGCATGAGTAATCCTGAGCATTTCCAATAATATTTACTGTCCCTTACTGCATAAATCACTTAGAGATCATGCCTATAGGTTTTATTAACTTATAATCTGTAATCTCAATAAACAACTTAGCAGTATCATATACTCTCAAACTGGTAGTTTAGAAATCATTGGTCTAAAGTGGCGCCTTGCATCTGAAACTACTTGCATATTTGGATCAGATCATATAGAAACCATTTCTATAGAGCTTAATGACTTCAATCTTTCTCAATTCTGAAACTGTCTAATGCCTAACGTAGAAATTTGTTTGTGTGCATTTGTTGTCTAATTGTGGAGGCTAACTTGAGCCTTTAAATGTCCTTAAGTGCAATCCTATTTGTTTTGAATTGTAGCCTAGTCTTGATATTTTATGAGCAGCCTAAGTAAAGTCTAGAACTACCCAAAATAGAGGTCCAATGCCTCCTGGGCCATAGGTATGGGAGGTGTAGTGCACGCATAAGGTACGACTTATAATTGAACTAGTGCACTTTAGGTAATAACTTAAAGATAGTAATCGGGTAGCAGGAGATGATAGTTTGTACCCGCTGAATAATACGAGTAACATCCCATCTCGAGGGAGTTACGAAGTATTATTTATGTTGCACGGGGTGATCCTTTAGGCTAAAAACCTTAGGAGCCCTCATCTTATTCCCTTTTTATATTTGAATCAAGTGTTTGTATTTTATCAAAGCCTTTTAATAATAAAATTTCTCAAACTTCTTTCTTTCTCTGTCTTTATTTATCCAACTAAGTCATATAATTCAAGCTGGAACCACAATTGTGGACCTCGAAGAGTGCCTAACACCTTTTCTTCGAGGTAATTTCGAGCCCTTACCCGATCTCTGGTGATGCAAACTAGTATAACCTGAGTCATATGCAAATAGGTTCCCTAATGCACCTTAAACTGTTTGGTGGTGACTCTCCTTTTTTAATACCTCCTAAAAAGAGTTATCACATGTCGAAACCCGATTTTGCGAGAAAAAGGGGAGCGACACTATATCAAGCCATAACCATAACCCACGATGTAATCACTTGATATACTGCATAACTCGCATACTTGTATCAATAACTTCCGACCACAATAACTACTCAAAACAAACTCGGTACCAGTGATAAACCTCATATCAAACAAAACCTCGTTTTAAAACCTTCGCACACTACCAATGATGAAAGAAACATGTAGAAACTCATAACCACTTTATCATATCAACAAGTCTTGGAGTTCACTCTCATCTGACAAGAACTTAAGCTAAATCTTAAGCCAACTTGCGATATTATTCCTCCATACATGTTGTAATCAAATACAATAGTATCCATCCTAGGGCCAATGACCTCATCTCATACACAACCACTCTTGTGACATGCCACATCAATACAACCTAAAGCCACAAACTATGTAATTCGTGCACCAATACGCAACAATTTCAATGCACCCAAAAATGGAAAATGACTAGAATGAGAGAACCATCCTGCAAGCTCAACAAGTACCACCACAACGCAATGATAAGAACTCATCACACCGTGGAACCAAAACACACGAATCTAACACAAAGGATCATATCCTATCATAGTCCAGGTGCAATATGTGACCTATCCAAACACGGATTCATATGAAATACCTCGAGCCCCAATGCTCAAAATCAACAACCCTAAGCAATTCGAAGACAAGTACACAAGTGCATGACCATAACCATGGAGAAGCAAACAACACAATATACCACAGCTCGGAAAGATCATAACCAAGGCACAATCACCCATTCCACACCCCAACTCACCAAATCACGCGAAGTCCTCTATAAGACCCAAACAGAACCGCACCATGTGTGCACATAATCCACAAATCATAACTCCTCGTAGCATAGAGGAGTAACACATAGATCATATCAGAACATGGATAATCTCAACTCTAACCGAATGGCACATCCCTCAACAATCACAATACAGAGTCAACCAATCTGACCCGGTGTAGAATACACATTCTCATTGGGCCTACCAATGAGCCTCCAAATCAACCCTGGTCATCCACAAATAGATAATTTACCCTTCGAAAGTCCACAATGACCTAACCATAATGCATACTCTCATATGGATAGCTTTGGACACATCTTCACGGTCCACAACCACGAAACAATCTATTTCTGAAAGCTCCCAATCTCCAAATTCATAGAACACATGAATCGCCATAGTTGATCCCAACTCCAACACTCGAATGTCTAACACACCTCTCATACACGATCATCCCACAAGGAATGCTTATGTAATTCTTCCGTGCCATATAGAAAACATTTGAATATCACTAGTCGATCAACCAGGCAAGTACCACAATACCAACGAAGCATCTGTAAATCAAAACTCAGTGCACCTTCTGAAATGCACACCCTTCTCGGGTAATACCAAGTAGTAATATCATTCATCTAGTCATCTGAAACCGTCAATGTTGCCTAAGAATTTATGACCTTCCCTTCAAAACTAAACTATGACTTTGCATACACCAATCTCAATCCCACACAACATACCACATCTATCATGCCATCATATGAAAAGTACGAGAATATCATAATCACTCTAAGTCACAAGCAAACTGCATACTCAATCAGTCAGAAACCTGCCACTTGATCCCATCCAGGAGAAAATCACAATATGCAACATGCTCCTTATGCCGGTAGAAAATATCCATCTCAAACTGTGGTAGTAACCATAGAGAACTCTCTAAAACCCATTTGCAGATAACCAAACCATCTAAACTGAATCTCTCTAACTCAACTAAGCTATGCAGGTCTCCAAACCCAAGAGTATTGCCACAAAATACCTGTAGAGACTCACCAAATCATAAGTACCCAAAGAACCGATCATATCCCTTACCGTGCTGATCCAAGCTACTACCAAGTTGTCCTATTTCTACGAGTTCCTTCCAAATTACCCTCAAGTTGACACTTCTCCTTTACAGAACACACGATCCCTACCCTAAGCTCACCACAAGAGATCCTGGCATAAAACCACACCGCCCTAAGGCCCATAAGCTGTTGTATTCCCTCTTAAGCACCCCAAAAGTACCATAATCGAGACTCTCACACTATAGAGACCTTCTATGAATCTAAAGTCATTTCCTTCACCTTCTTGATACCGAAATGTAGAACCCATAATGATATAGAAATACCGCAAGTCTTGACACCATCCAATGTAAATCTCAGATTCTAACCATATACAAATCCACAAAATTCTCAATTGCTACATATAAATCTTGAACCTATTAGAACCTTCTCTAGAGTCATCCACTTCGTTCAAATCTCAATTGATGTGCCCCATCAACATGACAACACCCAAAGAAGTAATCCACTCCTCTAAGCAACCAAGTGAATCCTTTTTCTTAGTACATCACATCTATCATGAACAACCCGAATCATTCCAAGATTACTATATATCCATAATGTGCAGTACACCATGCATCCAGAAATTTCCTTGCCTAAGTCATCCTCAAAACTAGTCTATGCAAGTCATAACCGATCCACAAATATGCCTCAAACCGAAGCTAGTACAACACATAACCATTTAACCAAAGCATAGATTGTAAACTCCCCCACTTGGCTCAAATCCATAGAATAAAACACTTGATGACTCATAATACCCATACTCTATTACTGACATGATCCCGCACCGAAATTCAACTCAATCCTTCATAAGCTCATGTAATACAAACCATATAACACTTCAAATCATCTGCTAAGCTTGCATTCATCCTCGTGACTATCAGGTTAACTATTACAACTGATCCAAACTCAAATCGCACAAATATAGCACACTGATAAGAAAGAGAGCTTCCACACAACAATATAAGGATCACACATCCGTAGGTTACCCCGCAGGTGATAACACACCTGCTTAGTCTCAAACTGACATCCCTCTATACCCTTTCACAACCACGACTAATACGCAGTCCCTTAATCTTCACGAGTCTGAACTCATCAACAAGACATGAAAATATACTTCGTTCCACAATTAAGGAACATGAAATATCCTGCAATACACTCATAACTCGAGACTATACGTCACCTCAAGATAGAAATCAAGCACCCAATAGTCCTTTTTATATCTCAAGAAAACTCTTCTCGTCACATTCAAACCATCCGAACACATCCCGCATCATACTCATCATATAGCCATCTAACCTCTCATCGAGCAACAAATTCCACTAATAGGGATACTACCAGACTTATAAGTCCGAAAGTACGTGCTCACACAGCTAAAATCCCCGTGCTCAAGCTACAGTTAAAACCCGGCCTCAAGTCTTCCAAACTGGCCCATCATCAGCACACCGAAATCACATCTCGCATCTCATCCATGGAATCACAAGCTATCGATGCACAACTAATACCGAGCGCTCACATGCGCATATAAATTTGTGGAAGGATTTCAAAGAGTTATGCTTCAAGCTGAATCAATATCGCACGATAAGGAAACAAAGATGGGAAGTTTATCTTAAATACCCTGTAGCCTCTCGAAGATAGGTATGGGCATCATCATACCGATCTGCAAGACTCTACTAGACACTTGTTCATGACTCGAAGAACCTACGAACCTAGAGCTCTGATACCAACTTATCACAACCCAAAATCTAACTAGTCCCGATGGCATGTAACTCAACCCGCTAGTTAAGGCAATTAACAACTATCAAATTTAATGAGATTTATTGAGACAAATGAATGATAAAATAAATGAACCTTTATACATTTTCCAAGGACTGGTAGTACAAATCAGAAGCTTCGAAGATTTAGAATTTACAAAGCTGGTATGAAATAAAGTACATCATCTGTTTGAAATATATATGAACTGATTAAAATTCTAAAGCTACCAAGATCAAGAGGCAGCAATGATCGGAACACATGTACATCTTCAAATTCAGCTCCTGCCGTACACAGTAACATCAGCGTCCAACATCTGCACACAAGGTGCAGAAGTGTAGTATGGGTACAACCGACCCCATGTACTCAATAAGTAACAAACCTAACCTTAGGTTAAAAGTAGTAACGAGTTGGAAAAGTTGTCAGAGTCCAACACCAATAGCCAACAATAGTTCATAACAACATAATAAAAGTGATAACAGAATTAACTCAGATATATAATGCTCAACTTGTTCGCAGTTCCGAAAAATAGGCATGCTTTTCAAGTATATTAGTGAAAACCCAAATCTTTTACCGAAATCACAGAAATATGAGTAAGTTTGTATAACTGTGATTTTTCCCAAAACTTTTAACATGTAGATGTTTCATTTTCAAATGGCATAAGGAAAAATATATCTCTATGCCTACATGCCAATGTGTATTTGAAATCATGAATGACACAATACCGTTCAACATGAGGAAAATGCATCTTTATGCATGTATGTCAAGTGTGCATGTCAAATGCAATGCAACTTAGTGATAAAACCATATACATACTCTCAGAGTATTAATTCACTCAGTTCTCCCAGTCACTCAGTCCTCATAGTCACTCATTCCTCACAGTTACTCAGTTCTCTCAATCACTCGGCACTCGCTCTCGACACTCGCTCTTGCTCTCGGAACTTGCGCTTGCTCTCGGAACTCACACTCAGTACAATACAGGGTAGATCCAGCCCAAAATCAATAGCCAATCATGGCAGATCCATCCCAAGCGCTATAATAAGCCAATCATGGCATGAATCAATAATACTTGTTGCGGCGTGAAACCCAGTTCCATCATGAATCAATAATACCTGAGACGGCATATAGTCTGATCCCATCAATATCCTCACAATCAGGCCCTCGGTCTCACTCAGTCATCAATCTTTCCAGTTTCTCGGGCTTACAATATCATGAAAATCAGCCCAAAATGATGATGTGATGTATCAATAAATGCTAGTAGAGACTGAGATATGATATACAAATAAATGCGTGTGACTGAGTATGTAATTGCAATGTGAGCAAATAACAAAACATCGGGAATGATCTCAGTGGGTCCCAAGAGGATAAGCATATAGCCTAGACATGGTTTCTAACTTGGATCACAACTCAATTACTCTAGCACATAGAGATTTCATAGATACAAATAAGATTAGGTAACTACATAGTACTACAAAAATATCCGAATTATAATTCAGACAGTGCACGGACACACGCCCATCACCTAGAATGTACATCACCTCAATACCAAATACATATCACGTATATTCAGGGGTTCATACCCTTAGCACCTAGTTTATAAGTGTTACTTACCTCGAACAAGCCAAATCCAATACCGAGTGAGCCAAACGATGCTCCAAAAATGCCATCTCATGCGTACTGACCTTCGAACGGCTCGAAACTAGCCAAGAGCAACTCAAGTACATCAAATAATGCCTAAGGAAACAATTTCAAATGATAATTGAATCTTTAATCAAAAGCCTAAAGTCAACCAAAATGTCAAACCCAGGCCCGTACCTCGGAACTCGATAAAACTCACAAATACCGACAACCCATTTGATTACAAGTCTAAACATACTAGTTTCACTCAAATCCGATTCCGAATCGATGTTCAAAACTCAAACATTCACTCTATGAAACTTTAGACAAAATCCCCAATTTTTCTCTTTAAACTTCACAATCCAATAACCAAAAACGAAGATAGATTCATGAAATATAATCAAAACCCAGTAGAGAACACTTACCCCAATCCATATGGTGAAACTCGCTTCACAAATCGTCTTAATCTAAGGTCTATAGCTCCAAATATGAATAAAATGACCAAACCCTCGATTTAAAGCTTCTGCCCAGCCACTCTCGCATTTGCGAACCAAAGGGTCGCTTTTGCGACAAAACTCCTCTTCTGCTGAAAAAACTAGAAGTCTGCTCTCCTTCCCCTGCACAATAGGACACGCTTTTGTACAAGCGCGGGTGCGACACAAACCGCGCTTCTGCGCACATCTTTGCTTTTGCGATCACAACTTTCGCGTCTGCGCTACCGCAGATATGGTCCACTTTCCCGATTTTGCGAAAGTCTTGCTCCCAACCTTACTTCACTTATGCACCCACATGACCACATGTACGGATCTGCACCTGCGCCCAATATTCTGCAAGTGCGGTTACACCAGGTCTAGCAAAGACCAGCCATCTCACATGAATGAAAGATGATCTGAAACACGCCCGTAACTCAAACGAGCCCCTCGGTATCCCGTACGGATATAGCAACAAGTTCCATAACATAAAGCATACCTACTTGAGGCCTAAAATCACACATAACAACATCGAAACGATGAATTGCACCTCAAATCAAACTCGATGAAATTTGAATCTTCCAACTTCCAAAACTCGTGCCGAAACATATCAAATTAACCCGGAATGGGCTCAAATTTTGCACACAAGTCCCAAATTACATAATGAAACTATTCAAATTCTCTGAACCACAATCCGAACCTGATATCATCAAAGTCAACTCCCGGTCAAACTTATGAACTTTTCAAACCTTCAAATTTCTAACTTTCGCCAATTAGCGCCAAAACCTTCTAGAAATATCCAAATACAAATCTGGTCATATGCCTGAGTCCAAAATCACCATCCGAAACTAAGGAAACCATCAAAGCTCCAATCCGAGATCAAATACTAAAAATTCAAAATTGGTCAACTCTTCCAACTTAAAGCTTCAAACATGAAGTTCATTTTTCCAAACTAATTCCAAAACACCTGACAACCAAAATCGACGATACACATGAGTCATAATACATCTTACGAAGTAAATCGAGACTCCAAATAGCTGAATAAAATGCTAGTGCTCAAATTGACCGTCTGGGTCATTACAGTAGATAGTGGGAGTAATACCAAAAATATTATTACCGTTGAGATTATAGGAAACTACGGCAATCGGAGACCATACGATGGTAAACATTGAAGTAGAAGTGCAGAAACATGATATTTAGGCCACCTATTCCACTATATCTATTTATTATTTTGGCCCTCACTACAATAAGACAAATGCAAAAGAATTCTTGTTTCTCTAGCTTTAATAATTTCTTCAATGCGTTTGGAAACAAAAATAATCGTAATTCAAAGCAAACATTTTCTTTTGAAAGTGATTTCAGAGGAACTCTACTCAAAGTGGGAGAGAAGGTGTAGATACACTACCTAAGAAGGTGCTAAAACACTTCCGCATATTCGTCAGAGGTGATGATTCAAGAAACCCTAAACGAATGTATCCATAGAGTTTTTAGGGAGGAGCGAGCTCTCTTGCCCTTTTGAAATGGTGAAAACATATTTCACTAAATGATATAATATTATTGGAGGGAACATTTATAAAGTGGAAGAGGGGGTGAATTGTAATTTTTCTTTTCTTTTTTGAGGTAGTCGACTAATTTGTGTTCTAGTCGACTAGACTTCAGGAACAGAATGTAAAAGATAAATTACAGAAAGTAAATGACACAATATATTTGTATACTGGTTCGGATTCAGAGTGAATCCTACGTCCAGTCCCCTTGGGTTGCAAGGGTGATCTCTTTCAAGTGTGAAGTAGCTTAGTACCGATGGGTTAGTGTTGTTATACACCAATAGCTTTTGTCACTTTGTTCTTCTCTCTATAATTGATACAATGCCTTACAAGTGTTCTTTTCTCTCTCGCTCTCTCTCTCTTCTCTTCTTTGTTACACAAGAAATCTAAAGCAGACTATAGTGTTTTATTTGAAGTAGAACAAAGAGATTGAAGTTGGTTTGATCAAAGTATGTCTTTCCAAGACTGGTGCAGTAGGTGTTTATACTTCTCGAGGCCTTCAAGTCTTGTACGTCTTTTTGAAAGATTGAAAACCCAAGGGATTTGTATTAATAAGGAATCATAAATTGATTCTTTCCAAGATTAATTCTTCTCTTCCTTAAATGAGAGAAAATTCTCATTGCCAAATCCCTTGATTGATGCTTCGATTGACGTCTTTGTGTAGGAGAATCTTTAGCGGATGATTTCGTGTCCTTGATCTCCTTTGATTGAGATCCTTCCTATAATATCCTTTTTGATTGATTTTGCCAGCACCCTTGATTGATTTTTCAGCTGCTCTTTCCTTTTTTCGTTTGATTCATTTTTGCCTCCATATGACTCCATTCTATTGCGCCGAACCTGTTCCTGCACATAAGGAGTAATTAGGTATTTTGCATCATTGAAATCAACTTAGATCGATCAATCTCCCCCTTTTTGATGATGACAAAATAACAATGAAAATACTTCCCTGTTGATTAGATAACTTAAGTGTGTTGTAGTCAACTCCCCCCCCAATCTGTATTTCTTGGTAGATATGTCTACTCGACTCCCCCTCAGTTGAACATTATGTTGTACCTCAGTTGTAGTCGACTCCCCCTCAGTTGTATACCATATGATGTACCTGCAAGTTGAACATCTGCAGGAAAATAGAACACATAACACAAACACACATAACCAGGGAATACTTAGAAACGCAGGCCTTAAGCTTGCTTACTATTTCTCCTCTTTTGTCATTAACAAAAATAAAAGCAGGCAAGAAATTAAGAAGTATTTATCCTAAGAGTACAACACATGATTGAATCATCAGTCGCAAAACAAATGAAAAAGAAATTGTCTTAAATAACCAAACATCAGCGATGCAGAAAGATGGTAAGGGTGTTGCAAACTGCCTCCTTGAGGCAATCAAAGATGGCATTCAGTGTGACAGAGACCCCATCAATTCTGGAGTGCATCTCTTTGAACGACCTTACTTCTTTTTCTCCACTCTTGAGAATATGCACTCGAATCTTAGACACGTCGGACCTTGTCTCCTTTGCCAGTCCATGGATATCTTCAATCTTGCTTTGCATAGAGGTTAATGAGTCCTTAATGACAGACGATGTTTCATTTATGGAGACAAGCTTTTCTAAGAGGTCAGAATCACTTGTACTGTGGTGAGACACAAGAGCTTTTGACTTGGAGTCGGAGGGACATTCTTGATTTCAGCTTCTTGTTTCTTGACCAAGGCTCCCTTTATAGAAATATAACCCATGATAGCAAATGCCCTAGAATTGTAAGACTTGATGACAGTGATGTAGGGATGGTCAACAAGGGATATGTTGTTGGATTCTAGCAAATGGGTGATAACCATACCATAAGGAAGACTTGTGGGATCATCGGCACTTTCTATCATGAAATTGATGACCCAAGAAGACAACTTTACCTTGTGCTTAGTCAGAAGACAGTAAACTAGGAAGGAATCACGCTGGGAGAAGGTAAAGAATAATTTTGTTCTTGGAAGAGGAGTGGTTGCTACAATATGTGTTAAGACATGAGTTTCGAAAAAGATATCACTAGGTCCTAGTTGACTAGGAAGAGAGTCAAGGGGTGATTCAGCTATACACCTTTTAGCTTGATCAAAAGAGATTTCAAAATCCTCAAGCCAGGTATTTTTAAAGAGCATAGAAAAATCAGAACAACTACATTAAAAAAATAATATCAAATAGAGCACAGTCCAGAACAATGTGTTTGCCAAGAACCAAAGTTTCTAACTTATCAGGTTTGCTAGAGCGAAGATTAGCATAGAACATTCTAACAAGGGGTTCATATACCTTTGGAGGAGGCAATGAGAGAAATATTTTCCATCCCTGGAACTCGAAGAGTTCCTTTACTTTGCAGTTGAGACTGTCTATGACATTTAAATCAACAACTCTTCCATGAGCGACTTGATTGTCTTTAAAGGCAATGAAAGCATCCCTGTTGGGAGTGTCCCAGAAATTTAGGTCAGACTCAAGACAACTACAAAGATCAGTTTGGGCTTTTTTGGAGTGAAGGTTTAGGGGGGTCTACCATGGGTCGTTTTCCTAGAGCTTTTTCGTTGAGACTGCGAGCATCATCTACGAAATCTTAAGAGGAGGCAAAATCCTCAGAGTGGTATGATCCTAGATTGATTGGTTCAGGAGGTTGAGGGGAGGGTTTTTCCCTAGAGCAAGTGCTTTTGCGGGTTGAAGCAGAGGGATTTTTGGATTGTTTCACTATGGTAGGGTTTGGAATAGGGGAGTGGAGATACAAATAATGTGAGAATGAATGAAGATACTTTGAACTTAAAAGGATAAGAAACGACGGTTGAGTACAGATGAAAATATATCATAGATTCGACACAATGATTGACTGGTCTATGAAAATGTGTGAAAAGATGTGAAAAGGGAAAAGTAGCAAACACACAATTAATGCACCTTACACACTTAAGGAAATATTCAGACTAAGATACGATAATAATTAAAAGTATCACAAAGTCCCTAAAATTATAGGTTTATGGAAATAATGCCAAGAGAGTCTCGTAATGCACAAAATCTATCTTCTAGCAGAGGTTTTGTAAATATGTCTGCTAATAGATCAGTGGAACTTACAAACAATAATTCTATGTTGACTTTAAGAACATAATCTCTAATAAAATAGTGCTTAATATCTATATGCTTAGCTCTAGAATGATGCACATGATTCTTTGATAGACAAATAGCACTAGAATTATCACAGAATATTTGAATAATGTTAAAAAATAATTCATAATCACCCAATTGATGAGACATCCATTGTAATGGAGCACAACATTTTCCAATTGCAATGTACTCCGCTTTAATAGTGGTAAGTGCTATTGATCCCTATTTCTTATTGTTCCAGGAGAATAGTGCTTTTCTCAGTAATTGCCAAGTACCAGTTGTGATTTTTTTGTCTTCCTTGTCACCTGCAAGATCAGCATTTCAAAATCCCTCAAGTTTAAAATTGTTAGAGCGAGGATACCAAAGTCCGTAAGTGGTGGTTCCAATGAGATAGCGAATAATTCGCTTTACTGCAGTTAAGTGAGACTCCGTAGGAGCTGATTGAAACTGGCACATTTACAAACACTGAACATGATATCTGGTCGACTAGCCGTTAGATATAATAGAGATCCAATCATTCCACGATACTTGGAGTTCTAATTGATTTGGCATTGCTCATTCCAAATTTTTGAATCAACTCCTTCGTATACTTGGTTTGTCAGATGAATATTCCACTTTCTGATTGATGGATTTGTAGTCCAAGAAAAAATGTCATCTCTCCCATCATACTTATTTCAAACTCACTTTGCATGAGATTCGAGAAATCCTTGCACAAAAGAAGATTAGTACTTCCAAATATGATATCATCTACATAGATGTGAATAATGAGATTACCTTCAGTAGATCTCTTGATAAATAAAGTCGTGTCCACCTTACCTCTGATGAACCCACGATTAGTTAAAAAGGAACTCAATCTTTCATACAAAGTTCGAGGAGCTTGTTTGAGTCCATAGAGAGCTTTAGCTAGCTTATACACATGATAAGGAAGTTGTGAGTTTTCAACGCTAGGAGGTTGTTTTACATATACCCCTCGTCAATGAAACCTTTTAAAAAGCACTTTTGACATCCATTTGAAATAGTTTAAAACCTATAAAAGATTCATATGCAAGCAATATGCGAATTGATTTTAACCGTGCAAAAGTTTCATCAGAGTCGACTCCTTCATGTTGTAAGTAGACTTGAGCTACTAGTTTGGCTTTGTTTCTCACTACCTTTCCTTCTTCATTTAGCTTGTTTCAGAATACCCACTTTGTTCCGACTACATTAGCATTTGCTGGCTTAGGTACTAATTCCCAAACTTAGTTTTTGTCGAATTGATCAAGTTCGTCCTGCATAGCTTATATCCAAATGGAGTCCTTTAGGGCTTCATCAACTTTCTTTGGTTCTACTTGAGAGATGAGTGAAATATTTGCTTTCTTTTTGAGAGACCCTCTGGTTTTCGTCCCTTCGCTTGGATCCCCTGTGATGAACTTTTGAGGATATTCAGGTTCGCTTCTCCATTCATTTCGTCGGGTTCCAACTGCAGAAGTAGTCGACTCCTTTTGTAGTTCAGCAGGATTGCTCACTGGTTCACTAGTCGACTCCGTGACTATGAGTGGGGTAACAATAGACTTTTGTGGCTTATTTGTCTGTGATACTTCTTGGCTGGTATCATCATTGCCTGCAATGATTCCTTTCTCGGCCATAAAGTTATTTGGTCAAATATAACATGAACTGATTCTTCTACAAATAAGGTACGTTTGTTGTAAACTCTAAATGACCTACTATTAATTGAATAACCAAAAAAAATACCTTCATCACTCCTTGGATCAAATTTTCCAAGGTTATCTTTACCATTGTTGTGAATGAAGCACTTACTTCCGAAGCCAATATTAGGCCTCTTACCCTTTCCATAATTCATATGGAGTTTTCTTCAAAATAAGTCTTATGAGGCACCTGTTGAGAATATGACATGTTGTACTAATTATTTCTACCCAAAAGTGATTTGGCAATGAATATTCTAATATCATTGCTCTTGCCATATCTTGTAGAGTTCTATTCTTGCGCTCAACTACCCCATTCTGTTGGGGTGATCTCGGGGCTGAGAAGTTATGGGTATACCTTTGATCATTACAGAATTCTTCAAAGGATCTGCTTACAAATTCTCCTCCATGGTCGCTTTGGATGGTTGTGATAAGATACCCTTTTTCTCTTTCAATTCTTTAGCAGAAAATACCAAAATTTATGCTTTATCTTTATGAGATAAGAAAATTACCCATGTAAAACGTGAGTAGTCATCAACAATAACAAAAGCATATTGTTTACCTCCAATGCTGGCAGTTCTAGTGGGTCCAAACAAGTCCATATGAAGCAATTGCAAGGGCTTGGTAGTGGACACAATGTCCTTGATTTTGAAAGAGTTTCTAGTTTGTTTACCAATCTGACATGCATCACATGCATGATTTCTAGAAAATTTGAGTTTGGGAGGACCAATAACTAAATCATGCTTGGAGAGTTTTTCAATTAGATGAATGCTTGCATGACAAAGTATTTTATGCTAAAGCCATAGATCATCAGATATGGATGCTAGACAAATATGACTATCTAGATTTATAATGCCATCAAGAATATAAACATTTCCATGCCTTTTTCCTGAAAGAATGATTTTTCATGTTTCATCTTCAATGGTGCGTCCTGTTTTCTTGAATTTTACTTCATATCCCAAATCACATAGCTGACTTATGCTCAAAAGATTGTAGTTGAGTCCATCTACAAGATATACCTCTGTAATATCACAACTATTATCGAATGGAACTGTACCGGTACCAACTATCTTTTCTTTTGAATCATCACCAAATTTGACATTTCCACCATTTATTTTTGTGACTTCTATGAACAGATTTTTTGTCACCCGCCATGTAACTCGAACACGCACTGTCTAAATACCATTTTCCTTTGCAGTTCTTTCTGTAGTGTTCCTGCAAAAGAGAATTATTACCTTCTTTTAGGTACCCAAGATTTCTTGGGTCCTTGTTAGTTAGTTCTACTAGAATCATGATTGCTTTTGGGTTTCCAAATCCATCCTGAAATATTAGATTTACGAAATCGATAAAAAGAATATTTGTGTCCAGTATTGTTACAGTAATGATACACAGGGGTTGATCCAGTTTTTGATCTACCACTTGTGTTAGTACTTGTGGACTTAGTTCTAACTAGTCCTTTTCCAGTTGACTTGAAAATTACCTGGTTAGACTTGACTGAACTATGACTGGTGGAGTTGCGCATGCCATTAAGTTGTATTTGCAATTCCTGAACTTTATCTTGAAGTACGTCTCTTTCAATTTCACAGACTTCAAGCTTAAGTTCCCAATCTTTCTTTTCCCTATTGAGTCTCCTTAGTTCATTCAATATTTTTTGAGACTCTTTTAGGGTAAGGTCAAGAATATCCTACAATTCATTACATATATCACAATTATATGATCTTACCTCACTTGTTTCACCTCGTGCCATGAAACAGTTTTTAGTATCTCTCTTGCATTCATCGTCTGATATGTCTTCATCAGTCCAGCAACTAGAGTATTTGTTCATGTCGTTTTCCAGGATGGTCATGAAGCACATATTTGCTATTTCTTCGTGTTCTGAACTATCTTCATCACTCCAGTATCGGAAGGATTTGTTTTTGCCAAACCCTCTGGAGACTTTTCTTTTAAGATATGGGCATTCAGCTTGAACATGCCCATACCTTCCAAACTCATAACACTTCCCATCATTCTTGTCTTGTTCATTATATTGCCCGGTTCACCTAGATGGCATCCTTCCTCTTCTTGTGTTTCAATACCTTCTCATTAATCTATCCATATTTCTTAATACCATGGCAATTTCTTCTTCAAGAGCTTCTAGATCGTCATTAATATCATTCTCAGGTCCTTCAGTTGTAGTTTTGAAGGCAATTATTTTCTTCTTTTATTCATGACTTTTTTTCTTGAGATGGGTTTTCTCTAATGCTATAAGATCTCCTCGTAGTTCACCATATGCATGTTTGTTTAGATCTTGAGATTCGAGTGCAACTACTTTCGTCTACCAAGTGGTGAGTAAGCTCCTTAGGATTTTTTGAACTTGATCACCACTTGAGTAGGGTTTACCAAAGCTTTCAGTTCGCTAATGATTTTGCTGAATCTTACGAAAATTTGTTCAATTGATTCTCCTTCTTTCATCTGAAAAAGTTCATAATCATGAACCACCATGTTTATCCGAGTTTATTTCACTTTACTGGTTCCTTTATAGGTGACTTCCAGTTTTTCCCCCATTTCTTTGGCCGTATCACATCTTGAAATCTTCTCATACTCTTCTCCACTTATAGCGTTATACAACAGGTTTTGTGTTTTAGCATTAACCAGAATGACCTCCATTTGTATGTATGTGTATTCATCTATATCTTCAGGATCATCGGGTGGTTGAGCTGCTACTGGTAGTGGATAATTTTCTTTTTTGATAATACGCCATACTTTCACATCATAAGATTTTGCATAAATTTTCATTCGCACTTTCGAGTCACAAAAGTGTTGTCTATTGAAATATGGTGGCCTGAATTGTGACGTTCCTTCTTGAAAGAGTGCTCCAACAGTTATTTGATTTGCCATGATCTTTTCTCACAAGCTGTTAAGCAAAAAAGTATGAGACCTACTCTAATACCAATTGAAAGTGCAAGAGGGGGTAGGGGGTTGGG
>AWOL01S0011090.1:168302-179113 GCA_000715115.1 Nicotiana otophora | reverse complement strand
GGGGGATGAATTATAATTTTTCTTTTCTTTTTTGAGGTAGTCGACTGGACTTTTCAGGAACATAATGTAAAAGATAAATTGCAGAAAGTAAATGACACAATATATTTTTATACTAGTTTGAAATCAGAGTGAATCCTACGTCCAGTCCCCTTGGGTTGTAAGGGTGATTTCTTTCAAATATGAAGTAGCTTAGTACAGATGGGTTGGTGTTGTTATACACCAACAACTTTTTTCAGTTTATTCTTCTCTCTATAATTGATACAATGCCTCACCAGTGTTCTTTTGTCTCTCTCTTCTCCTCTTTGTTACCCAAGAAATCTAAAGCAGACTATAATATTTTGTTTGAAGTAGAACAAAGAGATTGAAGTTGGTTTGATCAAAGTATGTCTTTCTAAGGCTGGTGCAGTAAGTATTTATACTTCTCGAGGCCTTCAAGTCTTGTACGTCTTTTTGAGAGATTGTAAACCCAAGGGAGTTATATTAAGAAAGAATCATAAATTGATTCTTTCCATGATTGATTCTTCTGCTGACTTGCCTTGACTCACGGGCTTGAATTAATTCTTCCTTAAATGAAAGAATATTCCCATTGCCAAATCTCTTGATTGATGATTCGATTGACGATTTTATGTAGGAAAATCTTTAGCGGATGATTTCGTGCCCTTGATCTCCTTTGATTGAGATCCTTCCTATAATATCCCTTTTAATTGATTTTTCCAGCTCCCTTGATTGATTTTTCCGCTTCCCTTTGCTTTTTTCGTTTGATTCATTTTTGCCTTCATACGCCTCAATTCTATTGCTCAGAATCTGTTCCAGCATATAAGGAGTAATTGATTATTTTTCATCATTGAAATCAACTTAGATCTAACACATTTTAGCCAAAACTTTTATTGTATTTTAGAGCACACTTATAAAGTACTGCTTTTAGAATTATAAAAAGAGCACGCTTAAATGGTAGCCATATATACAAGTAAATGTTGTCAATTGTTTTATGATTTAGCAACGTTTAATAATGGGGCCTAATAAAATAAAGAGAAAGTTTTACAAGCGTGGCCAGAATTTCCGTAGCTAAAAGCTCTATACAAAGGCCACACTTTGAAAGTGTGCCCAAATATATTTTTGGGCACATTTTTGAGGTGTTGTCTAAAACTAGTGTGGCGATAGACCATATTTGTTGTAGTGTAGGTTTGGAATTACATATTTGAATTATATGTAATTATTTATGCCTAGCAGCCCACGTGTCCTCTCGTGCGTTCATAGAAACATGAAGGAGTTGCACCTTTACGAGAGATACAAATGTCAATAAAACGTCTGTTGGTTGTGAGTCATGAACGAACAATCAAAATGGATAAAAGAAATACATAGAAAATATCATTTAGACAAGGTGGGTTGCTCTGATGGTAAGCACCCTCCACTTCCAACCAAGAGGTTGTGAGTTCGAGTCACCCCAAGAGCAAGGTGGGGAGTTCTTGGAGGGAAGGATGCCGAGGGTCATTTGGAAACAGCCTCTCTACCCCAGGGTAGGGGTAAGGTCTGCGTACACACTACCCTCCCCAGACCCCACTAGTGGGATTATACTGGGTTGTTGTTGTTGTTGTTGTAGTATGTGAGATACGGCTTATTACATGTTTATACCTCGTACAGTTAAAATAAGTAAAAAGAGAATATAAATCTGATTAACTTTGATTATTTATTTTAGTAGGTTCAGACAATATTCAATCAGTTTGACCTGGACAAACAAGTCATCATACGGTGATCCATATTCATCGATCAAAGAAATTTGTACTTTTCTTTCATGTATAATTATTTATTCAAATATTATTTTTAATAGTGATATTATTTTACAAAATCGTATACTATATGTCTTGGCATACACATGCTACACACGCGGCGAGAAACTAGTAAGGATAAAATAATTCAAAACTCCTTTAAATCAACGTTTTCTCAAGGGACGTGTAAAAAGAGAAATGCGATAGATAATTTAAGACGGAGGGAATATATATTTATATCATTGTTGAGGTATTATTAAGAGCAAAAAGTAAGAAAAGGTTGATTTTGCGGTATAAAATCCCCATATTAATGGTTTGGAAGTTTGGTATTTTCACTTTCTTTATGTGTTAAAAGAGCATTTTGATTCCTTAATAGTAGAAGGCATGAAGCAGAAGATTAGTTGAGGTAGCTTTATCCCTAGGAAAGGAAGATACTTAAACCTTACCCAACAATTAAAGCCAAGTACCTCAAAACAAGAACCTAGCTGCCAACTCCTCCTCATACCTTCTCAAAACCCTCCCCCATCTGGAAAAACAAAAACCCTTTTGAACTCCTCCGGATGTTGTCACTCTCTGGCTACCTATCACCTCTATCAATCAGCGCCAGGAACGAAAGTCGGCCTTAGTGATTTGACGGTGCTAGTGAAAGGACTGCCGCTCAACTAATAAAAGTTACTATTTCCAATGCCAAAGCCAGTTCTAGGACCAGAACGACGCACCAATCCATTAATTTGGTGTGCAGCCATAATCTGCACTATCTTAACCGTAGCCGTAATCATCACTGGCATGGTCGTCTTCATTGGCTACATGGTCATTCGACCAAAAGTCCCTCAAATGAGTGTAGCAAGTGCCAATTTAGACAGATTTTCCTATGACATGGCCAGTGTTCTCACTCTCAGAGTCTCAATTATTATCAAAGCTGAGAATGACAATTCAAGAGCCCATGCAAGTTTCTATGAGACGAGTTACACACTTAGCTTCCATGGTGTTAAAGTGGCTTATTTAAATGCTGACCCTTTTGATGTCCCTGCAAACAGCTCCAAGTATTTGTATTATCCTGTTGAATCATCGTCGATTCCATTGACGCCAGAAGAAGGAGAGGTTGCTGAGCTTTTCTTAAGGCGGAATCAAGTGGTTTTTGATATAAGAGGGAATACAAGAACAAGGTGGAGAGTAGGGTTGCTTGGTTCTGTGAAGTTCTGGCTGCATCTTAATTGTCAGCTCAAGTTTCCGTTAAATGGAACGACAATTTACCCGAGATGCAGCTCAAAGTCCAAATGATTCATTGGAATTCAACTAGGTATTTTGTCTAATTATACACTTACATTCAATTTTATGGAAAAATAAGCTAAGGCTTGTCCTTCTCCTCTTGATTTGCTTACCTCTTTTTGTACTCACAAGATATCCATTTTTCTGGATACAATTAGATTCTTGGAAGAAGTAATCATCAATATTCTGCCTCGAGAAAACAATACAATATGCTCTATCCAATTGTTTACTACTTTTTATATTCAGTACTTCTTTCTTCTTGAGAAAGGATTAACAACGTGACAGAGGTTTAACTATATCTTTTAAATTTTTTTTACACATTATTTAATTAAGAAATATATTAATAGTCTAAATCATAAAAGTACTATCTCTCTTTCAATTTAGATGACACACTTTCCTTGTTAGTCTATTTAAAAAAAAATTAAATATTTCTACAATTGAAAATGATTGAACTTTAAACTCATCATTTTATCAATTTTACCCTTAATTAGAAACTTTTATAATCACGTAAATATCATGACTCACAAAACTTTTACCACTCAAGTTTTTAATAACATAAGTTTCAATTTGTTTTTTTTTTTTTAACTCTGTACCGAATCAAACCGCCTCGTCTAAATTGAAACGGGGAGAGTATTTGTTTAGATTATGTATGTTTTCTACTTTAAACATGTCATACAGTTGACACATTATTGCAGCAGTTTTAGCAAAGTTAAAAGTTAAAAATAAATGACTTCAGATTTTAAAAAACAAATATAAAATATTATCATACAAATTTAGTTTACCAATAGAACGACTGTAGTATTTAGACCAACAAGTAGTACCTAGATTACATCTTCAATAATCAAAAGTGATAGTCTGGCATTGGAAATTGAAAATCTACTTTTATATTCCAATGATAAAAAACAAAGTGAAAAAAGGAAGATCTCACCTTAATCAAGAAGTAAGAAAATATTTTGAAGTTTGCTACGTAATAGACACCTTTTTGGCATGTATGAATGTACTAGAAAAAAAAGAGTAACACTACGCAGAAAGCAGCAGTAGAAAGCCACAGCAAAGCTTTGTGCGGAAGCTTTCTGCCTACCTTGTCCGGAAGCAACTAAAAGGGAAAACATCAGTGGTCCATATTGTTGGTCTTGTCTTAACCGTTAAGTAACTTTGTTCCCAATCTATTTCATCGCGAGGTCTCACTTATTTTAGGGGAGTCAATTCGTCGTCTTCGTCTTTTTAAATATCCCATATTCGAAACAATCTGATTAGATTAATTTGTATTCGTGCTATATGATGCAATAACTTCGAAAGGATTCTCTACCATGAGTTTCTCCATTCCAAAGCTCCAAGAGGCAGTAAAGGAGTTAAAAAAGTTAAATTGATATACCTGGGATTTGAAGTAATGACCTGAAATTTAATGAACCCGATTATTACTATGCGAAAATCTTCTTGTATGTCAAAGAGATTCAGTAGTTTACATATAATTAATCTTTCCCTATTACCACAATTTAATTTTTCGATAAGGGGATCTAATTGAACTCCCTTAATTCTATATGGATCTACTGCTTGGTAAAAGGATCCTATCTATCTCATCTGATTAAATTACCTTTAGGAGTTTTAAAATTTGACTGCCTCGGTGCCAGATTCAATTTGCCTTAGGAGTTGTCATTAAATTCATCTAAAATACTTTGCCAAATAAATTGAGTTGTATAAATTGAGGAGCTCTTGTTTTGTCCAAAGACAAATTTCGTTAATTAAACCTAGAACACTGCAGTATTTCGTCGCTCTACCATTCGAGTTGGGCTAATTCGATCACAAAAATTGCCGTTGAAAACTCGTTGAGATTTGGTGTTAGTATAAAAGAGCCTGATCGTTTCTTTCTTGTCCGCTCGGGGGAATGCGAACACGTCTGTGCAGATTATATTAATCGTATCTGGTAACATATTCCACCCAACAAGATTTTCTTTCTTAAAAATTTATCTCAAACTATTTAATTGTGGAAAAATGATTTTTGTACGAAAAAGCTGAATACTAATATTCTACATTCAGTATCATCTGTTTATCAGTTGTTGTTTGTTGTGATATTCTGACAACATTCTCTTGTATAGATTGATTGAGAGAATGATACATTCAGGTGGCCTTTTTTCATTAACCCCTTCAAAGTTTGGAGAATGACACATGCAGGGAGCAACTTTTTTATTTTTGAAATTTTTAAATTTAACTTTTCAAATCGAACGAACTCAATCTTCCCAGATTTCAAGCCGATACATTGTATACACGTCATTATTGTTAGAAAAGGTAACTAATATTACTGTAGTAGTACTTTTTTATGTACTTTTAAAATACGTAAATCTGATTGTTAAAGAGTGAAGACATATGTCAGAAATCAAATTGAAATTTATTTGACAGTCGAAGTATTTGGCCTATTCTAATAAGTATTCATTATTTTGTTTGGGACAGAGGAAAGAAAAAAAAAGAGAAATGGAAGTCAGTTTCCAGCAAAAAGAAAAAAGGGGAAAAGAGGAGAGAAAATGACTTTCTTTTAGAGAAGTTTATTTTTCAACTTTTTCTTTTATTTCGTGTCCATTTTTCGACCTTGCGAAGAGAAAGTTCTCTTTATTTTCCTGCTTTACTTTTCCTATTAAAGCAGTGCGCCTGCCTAATTATACCTACTTTTAATTTTCTTGTCTTACTATACATACTTTACCATTTAAATTTGCACGAAATTCTTTTTACACATATTTTCTTTACAAATATTCTTTTACCTGTTTTATCTATCATTTTTCTAACAGAAACCTCCGCAAAAGGCCACGTAGTGCATCAATTAGGAGAAATTAGTATGACATCACTTCTGCATGATGCTTTTAAATGGAGAATCACATGGGTCCAAGCGCAATTGTGGCATTGAACATCGTTTTGAAATGGGACTGTACTAGGAGTGTTACAGACAGCCCAATCGGCACAACAAAAACCCGTTCTGCCTACAATAGAACCCCAGTACAAATGACCTAATCTGGCCCTCTTTGCATTATCTATCTAGGAGAAGTAAAACAAGAATAGAATGACAAGTGCCAAAATCAAAATTCTACAAGTATCAAATTTTTGGACAAACCTCCCACAAATTTGGAGATTCAAAATATAATTTAAAATAGAAAACAAGTTTAAAAAATTTAAACCTTCCAATTCATTTAACATCAAGATTGAAATCCATGTTCTTTTGTCAGTTTTTTAAATTTATTTATAATTAAACCTGAAATTGCAGTCAAATTTCTAACAAAATATTAACTGAGTACTCAAACAATGAACCGCATCTACTTACATGTTACATACCCATGTTGATTTGCACATATTTGAATTGAAAACAAAATTTATTATCCCAACCTTAAATTAAAAAGTCATTTGGTCCACATTTCCTATATAGTATCATCAGATAACCAAGTTAGGAAAACTTAACATTTTTTTTATTCTTAGGGAACCCTTTCTTGATTGGAAGCTTGTAAAAATGTTGTCTGAACCTGTAGATGATGACATGGGTGCTTTGAAAGAAGAACCAAGATCAGTATTGCTTAAGGAATCAGATGGGGATGTAATCTAAGGAATTGTATTCTCTATTAAAAGGTTTAATGTGTTATCAAATGCATAATAAGATTTAGATATCTAATAAACTAGCGTTAGAACTCGCGCGATGCGCGGATAATATGATATAATATTAATCTTATAAAATTATAATATGATCTAATATATAATATTATTTTAATAAATCTTAATTGTTATCTTATTATTTAATATAGTGTACCGAAATATAATAAAATCTATACAAAATCAAATGATACACATCATATAGCAATTAAATAAATTATTTATTCCTTAATTATTCTTTATTAAATTAGCAAGTACTTAGTATTATATATTTACTAATGTGACTTTTTATTAACTCGTCAATTGGCTTAATATTTTGATACTACTTCTCTTTTAATATAAAATAGATATATATTTTCTTACACTAAAATTATTTTATTTTTTAAACTTATATTATACTGTTCAAAATTTTTTAATGGTCTAAATTTATCAATAATTTCTTTGAGTGTTACTTTTTTTTTAATTAATTCAAAATATAAATATCATAAAATTATTTTTATCCCCCTCTTTATGTACGTTCTTTTCTATTGTAATATTTGATTAGTTTTCTCATTTGTAGTCTATTGAAAATTTAAATAATGTAATATTGTTTTATTAAATTATAATTTTGAACCAAAAGTATAAAGAGATCAGAATTTTATTATTTTTATATACAAAAACTAAAAATATTTTTAATAATTATTAATTTGTGTTGAAATTATGTATAATATCCTAATAGTATCTTTATATTTTTGCTTTTTTCATTATGAAATTATGAGTTTTATTTATTAGTTAAAATTTACTACATGAGAAATTTAATTAGTATATGCGTTCTTACGCTATCGCCTGATTGTTTTTATTTATTTATAGTATTCTTACATTATAATTATTTATTTATTATGATTTTAGTTATGTGTATATGTGTAATGAACCGACCAGCCGTTTTGTATATTATAGCCATGTTCCCCTATTTATTGCCCCTTCTATGTTCTTTTGTGGTTATGTGACTTGCCGGGGTGGCTAGTTTGGTTTCGGGGAGGTTTCGAAGTGAATTAGGACAGTTAGTCCCAAGGTTGGAAGATTAGCTTGAAAGAGTTGACTAGAGTTTGACTTTTGTGTAGACGATCTCCAAATGGTATTTTGATGATTCTAATAGCTTCGTATGGTGATTTTGGACGAAGACGTATGTCTAAATTTTGATTTGAAGGTCCGTAAATTGGTTTGGTATTTATTGGCGAAAGTTAAAAAGTTGAAGGTTTGGAAAGTTGAGAAGTTTGACCGAGAGTTGACTGTATTGATATCTGATTTGGATTTTAGTTCCGTGAGATGGAATAGGTCTGCATTTTCATTTTAGAGTTACGTGCAAAATTTGAGGTCATTTAGAGTTGATTTGATATGGTTCGGTACGAGTTTTGAAAGTTGAAAGTTCATTAGTTCCTTAGGCTTGAACTGGGGTACGATTCATGGTTTTGATATTGTTTTATGTTATTTGAGGCCTCGGATAGGTTCGTGTGTTATTATGGGATTGGTTTCTGTGATTGGACGTTATCATGGGAGCCTCGGGTGTGTTTCGGATGGGTTTCAGACCAATTCCATCATGTTTGGACTGCTGATTCTGTGCTTTTGGTTTCCTTTTTTGCAATCGCAAAGAGCAAGTCACGTTCACCTAGTGATATTTGCTGGAATGTGGGTTATATTCTTTGCATTCGCGATGAGAGGGATGCATTTGCAAAGCTTTAAGGAGGCTAGGCATCGCGATCGCAAGCAGGAAGGCGTGTTCACATAGGAGGGAGGCCGGCTGGGGGCCATCGGGCCTTAAGTTTTTGCGTTCGCGGGAGATGGTTCGTGTTCGCGTTGGCATGGGGTCGTTTTGTCATTGCGTTCGCGACTGTGGTGTGTCATTCGTGAAGGAGGTTTGGCAGCTGTAAGATTTTGTTCTTCACGATTGCGAAGGCTTTTCCGCAATCGTGAAGGGTATGCCTGAGCAGACTATATAGTACTCTATTTCGAGGGTTTGAGTTATTATATCACATTTTGAGTTAGAGAGCTCTGTTTTGGGCTATTTTGGAGGGAATTTTCATGATTTAGATCTGGGTAAGTATTTTTGACTCGGATGTTTCCACTATTTATGATTCCATCTTTATTTTTATTATTTAATAGGTGATTTGGAGAAATTGAGAATTTTAGTAAAAACTTTCCTAGAGTGTAAATTGAGGATTTGAAGGTCGAAATTGGATGACATTGGTATGGTTGGACTCGTAATTGAATTGGTATTCGAAATTTATGAATTTGGTCGGGTTCCGAGGTGTTGGCCCAGGGTTAATTTTATGGGTTGACTTTTTAATTTTGGTTAAAGATCTTAAATTTATCAGTTGAAATCAATTCCTATGACTTTTATTAATTATATTAAGTTAATTTGGCTAGATTCGGGTCGTCCGAAGGTTGATTCACGCGGGAAGGGCTTGTTAGAGGAGTGATTTCGCTTTCTTGAGGTAAGTATCTTACCTAAACTTGTTTGAGGCACTAGTTGCTTGAGTTATTTGTGATAGCTACGAGCTATGGGTGCGCATATGTGTGGGGTTTGAGCCAATGAGCGAGCACATGATATTTATCCATGTTCGAGGTAGTGCTTAGGCTATGATGTGCCTTGAATTGATTGCTAAGCTTTGTGTTGTGATGTTTCTCATATTTGTAACACTGTTGTGAGCTATTTGATTGATGTTTGAGACTACATAGAGGCTAATCTCCTGATTTAAACTTGATATTTACTGTTTTCGTGGTGAAATTGAATTGAGTTATGATAGCACACTTTGCACATGCATACACTTTAGCATGTCACTTATACCTCTCCATGAGCATGAAATCTGATATTCATTGATCATATACATGTGTTCTCGTATATTTGCTTTTGTGTGATATGATTTGGACTGGATGCCTGTGACAACGCCGGGCGGATTGTGTTATTATTCTTGTGACCATGCCGAGCGGATTGTGTTGTTATGCCAGTTACCACACCGGGCGGATTGTGTTGTGATGCCCGTGACCACGCAGAGCAGAATGCGATATAGCCTGTGACCATGCTATATCATGATATTTATGGGGTCGGTTATACTCATGCTACACTCTGCATATAATTATGCTGATCCACGTGTCAGACCCAGTCATTAGTAGCAGAGTTTCTTGTTGAGTTGATCATCGAGAGACGGGGTAGAATTGCATTCTCGACCGCAGTCTTGGCATCTATTTTCTTATGTATTGTTGTCTTTATTTCAAACAAAAGTTTATTTGGGAATGTCATACTTATATTTCCGTATAAGAGCTCATAACTATATATTTACCAGTTTTGTGGTATTTATCATGTATTGGTACTACTATGCTATGTTAAGGATTTACACTTATGTTATTTCTATCATTTTTGGTATTATGGTTCATCATTATTATGTATGCCTTCCCTAGCAAGTGTGTTAGGAGCCATCATGACTGGTTAGGGTTTTGGGATCGTGACAAGTTGGCATCAGAGCAAGTTTAGTAGAGCCTTGCCGATCGGTACGAAGATGTTTGTACTTATCTTCAGGAGGCTACCAAACGGTTAGGAAAGCTTCACTTTCTTGCATTCTTGTCATGCGAATTTGTTATTTCATAAGTTTGAACCTTGACTCTTCTATTCTCTCAAAGATGGTGAGGAAACGACAACTGGGTTAGGCAGACGGGAACCAATACCACCAGTTAGGGCCGCGAGAGGTCGGGGCCGCGGTAGAGGCCGAGGTAGGGCTCACACTACAGCCAGAGCAATACCTGTAGATCCACCGATTACTCCAGTTGAGGAACAAATTCCAGCTACTATTGAGCCAGTGGGACCATTTCAGGCACCAGCAATGCCCATTGTTATTCCTGGACTTCAGGAGGCCTTGGCTCAGATTTTGACTGTGTGCACAAGCCTGGCTCAGAAGGTTTTGATCCTAGTTGCATCAGCTACCACACAGGTTGGGGGAGGTGCCCAAGCTCCTGTCGCCCGTACTCCAGAGCAGCTAGTTGAGGGTCATTAGACACTGGGGGTGTTACCAGCTCATCCAGTTGCTACTGCTCGGGCCGAGGTTGGTCCACCTATGAGTAATGAAGAGCAGAAGAGGTTGGAGATGTTTGGAACGCTTAAGCCTCCAAAGTTTAGCG